>PVHP010011666.1:0-44631 GCA_004024765.1 Zapus hudsonius
TTGAGATAGTGTCCTCTTAGCTCCCAGCTTCCTGAGGTCTGGGATTAAAGGTATAGCCAGGCTATTTTTCAAAAAATTTACTTATTTATTTATTTACAAGCAGAGAGAGAGAAAGAAGAGAGACAGAGAATGGGCATGGCCTCTAGCCCCTCCCTGCAAAGGAACTCCAGACACATGTGCCTCTGTGCATCTGGCTTTATGTGGGTCCTGGGGAATTGAACCGGGGGCCTTAGGCACTGGAGGCAAGTGACTTAACCACTGAGCCATCTCTCCAGCCCTATTGTGTATATTTTAATATGGACTTTAAGCAGAGGGTTTAGAGCAAAAGAGACTCTCCAGACAATGGGTGAGGCCTTCTCTAAGAGTCACATTTCATTGTCTTCGTAACAGCCATCTATCTATAGGATTTGGGTGGGGTTTGAAGCCTTTATCTCCAAGGGTTGACCAGAAACCTAAATAAGGACACGAGGTAAGTCCTGAGGGCACCTGACAGGATTATAACTGACCCAATCACAGGGTTGCAAGGAGGTAGGATGTTTTTACTGTAAACAAAATTAACAGTCTCCTTTGAGATTATCAGAGAATGGGGAAAAAGAATAAGGCCCTAGCCAAAGTCATGTGCATTCAGGTCTTAAGCTTCTTCATTGCTATTTTAACGTAATATACCTATGCCTGAAGGAATATTATCTCTGTCAGCAACCTCCACAGCAAACTTTAATTGTGCTAGATTCATGATTCTCAGATAGCCAGAGGCTTTAATCAGATCTCCAGAATTTTCCTTGTCTATACCCTGCTTCAGCAGGCTCTTACTAAATTGCCCAGGTTAGCCGGCGTGGTGGGTCACGCCTTTAATCCCAGCTCTCGGGAGGCAGAGGTAGGAGGGTCACCATGAGTTCAAGGCCACCCTGAGACTACATAGTGAATTCCAGGTCAGCCTGGGCTACAGTGAGACCCTACCTCGAAAAACAAAAACAAAAAATATAAATAAATAAATAAATAAATAAATAAATAAATAAATAAATAAATAAATAATTGCCCAGGCTAACCTTGAACATGATCCTCCTGCATCTCTGTCTCTCTTTTTTGCCAGCACTTAAATATAAAGTGTGTGCCATTCCTTTGATATAGGGCTTGAGAAAAACAGAGGCTTCCTCAGCTCTGGCATTCTTTAAAAAAAAAAAAAAACTATTTTATTTATGTATTTATTTATTTGCAAGCAGAGAAAGACAGAGAGACAGAGATAAAACCAGACCAAGAGAGAGAATGGGCCTCCAGCTGCTGCAAATGAACTCCAGGGCCTCCAGCTGCTGCAAATGAACTCCAGATGCACACACCACTTTGTGCATCTGGCTTTACGTGGGTACTGGGGAATACAGCCTGGGTCATTAGGCTTTTCAGGCAAGCATCTTAACTGCTGAGCCATCTCTCCAGCCCTATGTTTTTTATGAGAGAGAGAAAGAGGTAGAGAGAGAGGGAGAGACACCTCTAGCCATTGCAAATGAACTGTAAATGCATACGCACCTTGTGCATCTGGCTTTATAAACGTGGGCACTGGAAAATTGAACCAGGGTTGTTAGGCTTTGCAGGCAAGCATCTTAACTACATCTCTCCAGCCCTCAGCTCTGACATTCTGAACCCAAGGCCAGGCACCAAATGGCCAACAGGCACCAAATGGCCAACGGTCACCAGGCCTCCCTGAGTCAGTGGTTCTAGAGTTCACTGCAGCATGTTAAAGAGAAATTAAGGCGGCTGGAGAGTTGGCTCAGCAGTTAAGGCACTTGCCTCCAGGGACTAAGGCCCTGGGTTCAGTTCCCCAGGACCCACATAAGCCAGACCCACAAGGTGGTGGCCCTGGTGCTCTCTCTCTCTCTCTCTCTCTCTTTCTCTCTCTCTCTCTCTCTCTCTCTCTCTCTCCCTCTCATCTCTCTGCTTGAAAATGAATAAATAAAATATTTTAAAAAGAAAAATTAAGGAACACAGACAAAAATGTGCAAGGAAACATAGATTTATTAAGGAAAAAGTGAGGGGAGCCCCCCATGTGGGAGGGGTCCCAACAGAGTGGGTTGTCATCCAGTCACTTGGTCCACTGGCCTTTTAAGAGACTGAGGTCGGGCTGGAGAGATGGCTCGGCAGTTAAGGCACTTGCCTCCAGTGCCTAAGGCCCCTGGTTCAATTCCCCAGGACCCATATAAGCCAGGGTGGTGGCCTTGGTTCTCTCTCTCTCTCTCTCTCTCTCTCTCTCTCTCTCTCTCTCTCTCTCTCTCTCTCTCTCTCTGTATTTCTCTGCTTGAAAATGAATAAATAAAATATTTTAAAAAAGAGACTGAGGTCATCTTTATCAAGATTGGCTATTTACATATGCATCACAGTGAGGGTTCACACCCCCTGTCTGTGCCCCGTCAGCCCACTTGGGAACGGGTCCTTTGTCACACTCACCCTGGGGATGGTCACACATTGTGAGCATCCATCTCTCTGGCTTTTTTTTTCATTTTGTAAATAAAGTTTTGTTGGGCCAGGCTTGGTGGTGCACACCTTTAATCCCAGCACTCAGGAGGCAGAGGTAGGAGGATTGCCCTGAGTTAGAGGCCACCCTGAGACTACATAGTGAATTCTAGGTCAGCCTGGGCTAGAGCAAGACCCTACCTCGAAAACCCAAAATAAGTAACTAAATAAAGTTTTATTGGAACACAACCACAAATATCATTTCCATATTATCTATGGCTATATTCCAGCTACCTACAATGCCAAAGTTGACTTGTTGCAAGAGATTTGATAGTTTGTTACCTAAGATGTTTCTTTTTTAACACTATTCATACATGTACAGAATGTGTATTCTGATCATAATTTCCTCTCACTGTTCCCTTTTATCCCCTTTCCTGTGCCCCCTTCCACTGGACCCCTTTTTCTTTACCACTAGACCCTCTTCTATGTCCATGTCATCTTCCCTCCTCCTCTTCCTCCTCCTCCATGACAGCAAGATGGCCTTGTAGCTGTTACTGTCTCATTGCTGCGACAGAACATCCAACCAGAAGCAGCTTATGGAAGGAAAGGGTTTATTTAGCTTACAGTGTTTAAAAAACATTTTTTTTATTTATTTGCAGGCAGAGAGAGACAGGGCCTCTAGCCATTGCAATCAAACTCCAGATGTATACACCACTTTGTGCATCTGGCTGTGTGTGGGTACTGGGGTGTCAAACTTGGATCATTAGGCTTTTCAAGTGTCTGCTTCCTTCTAAGGTTCCTAGTATGGCTTTATAGGAAATATTTCTCAAGGGCTGAAGACATGGCTTAGCGGTTAAGGCATTTGCCTCCAATGCAGAAGGACACAAGTTCGATTCTCCAGTGCCCATATAAAGCCAGATGCACAAGAGGGCACATGCATCTGGAGTTCATTTGCAGTGGCTGGAGGACCTGGCGCTCCCGCTCCCATTCTCTCTGTCTCTCTCTGTCTCTCAGTCTCTCTCAAATAAATAAAATATTTAGAAAAAAAAAAGAAAATATTTCTCAAAAGCCATGTGTAGTGACAACTTTAACCCCCAGCACTGGAGAGGCTGAGGTAGGAGGATCACTATGAGTTTAAAGCCAGCCTGGACTATAGTGTGAGTTCCAGGTCAGCCTGGACTAGAGTAACACCCTGTTTCAGTAACCCCCCAAGAAAGGGTTTCTCCAAAAGACTCAGATATCAAAGACTTGGTTTTCAACTGGTGGTATTATTGAGAGACAATTAGATCAGGAGGGTGCTAACCTCATCTACAGGTTAATAGGAGTCTAGCCTGCACTAGCCTTATGTTCAATCCCTAGCACTATGCAAACTGAGTATGCTGATCAATGCCTATAATCCCAGCAGTGGGGGAGGGGGCAAGGAGAGAGAAGGGGGAGACAGGAGGCTCAGGGGTTCAAGGCCATCCTTGGCTTCATACACACAGTTGGGAGCCTAGCCTGGGCTACTGGGTGAGTTCCAAGTCAGCCTGGGCCAAAGTGAGAGTATAACTCAAGAACAACAACCTCAAAGGTTAACCCATGCTAATTCATGCTCATAGAGCTACTGGAAGGCGCGGATTGGCTGGAGGAAGTATGGAAGGTGTGAGTCTCAGAGGGGTATGTCTTGTTATGCAGTCTTTCTATCTTTCTACTTGCTGCTCACAGTGAAGAGAGTAGCATGTGTGCGGGGGCGGTGAGCTAAGGTTTCATCTGTGGCTCAGGCTGGCTTGGAACTCACAATGTAGCATAGGCTGGCCACAAAGTCATGTCAATTCTCCTGCCTCATGCCCAGCTCAGTGTGTGTGTTGGTGCTGGGACTTGAACCTGAGTCCTTGAACATATCAGGTAAGCGCTCTCCCATGGAGCCACCCCCCCCCCCCAGACTTCACAGAGATTTTCAGACAAATGAAATTTCATGTACCTCATTTAAACGAAATGATTACCGGTGATCATAGCAGACGGTAGGCAAATCAATACAGTTCAGGAACCTTGAGGAATTCTTGCAGGAATATTCAGGTGACTTTGAGCAGTAGGTTCTTTTTACCATATACATCAAATGAATTGTGATAAACATTTCCCCAGGGTGTAAAAAATTGCTAAAACTTTCTCTCCTACACAGTGAAATGACTACAGTTTAATATTCAGTGTTCCCAACACCTTTCCTTACATAATAAGGAAATTAAAGCCTAAAGTAGAAAAACCAGTGGATTTGTTGAGACAGCTTTGCCTCATTACTTCCTGGAAGGTGGGAGGGCGGATTTCTTGCCTCTGAGCATCCTGCTGCAGGCGGTTTGTCCTGTGTCCTCTGCCTGGAATGCCCTTCTTGGTGGCCTACTAAGCAACTCCACAGACACAGCAGCACCCTGAGGAGAACTGTGCCCTTCCTGTCTTCTTTGCTACCAGGACACACACCACTTTCTGCAAATAGGTTTTGCTTTTTCGCTATATGTGAGCTTCTAGAGGGGAGGAACTTAAGTACATGTATATACATATATATATAAATATACATATAATGTGAGTGTGTGTGTTATTTAGCTACTGGAGCACTTACTAAGTGCTATTACAACCACTCCTCAAATGTCCAGTTACTTGGTGGTCTGAATAATCTGATGAAGTCATTACCTTGGTTTGTCTGCTTATTTATTCATTACTTTAGGGGGGAGAGTTTTGAGGGAGGCCTCACTCTAGCCTAGGCTGATTTGGAAGTTATTATGTAATCTCAGGCTGGGCAAATTCACAGTGATCCTCCTACCTCAGCCTCCCGACTGCTGGGATTAAAGGCCTGGCCTCTTTTATTTTTAAGACAGGGTCTCACCGTCCACCCCTCAGACTCACCATCCTCCTGCCTCAGCTTCCTGAGTGCTAGAATTGCAGACATGCTTTAATTTTCTAGATAAGGAACATGAAATGCACAGCGTGTGAAGTAACTTGTTCCTCTGGCCTTCAAGCTGACACTTCCTATGCAGCAAATGTTTCTGTTTTGTTTTGAAATTGTCACTCAAGATAGTCAAGATAAAACAAAGACAGGGAAATATAGCATGTTTGCTAGTAGCATTAAAGGCCTACTCGCAGTTGGTTATTCTAAACTGACAGTGGACTCGCTCAGGGTGGTTTGTAGCCTTGGGCTTACTTGCAGGCGTGGCAGAGATTACTGGAAACACTATCATTAACAGGGCCATTTTGGTGCACTTGGTCTTTCTTTCTCCTCTTCTTCCTCTTCCTCTGCTTCCTCCTCCTCCTTCTCCTTTTAAAATTTTATTTATTTATTATTTATTTTTTGTTTGTTTTTTGAGGTAGGGTCTCCCTCTAGCCCAGGCTGACCTGGAATTCACTCTGTAGTCTCAGGGTGGCCTTGAACTCATGGTGATCCTCCTACCTCTGCCTCCTGAGTGCTGGGATGAAAGGCGTGCGCCACCACGCCTGGCTCAAAATATTTATTTTTAAAATATAAAATGTTGAACATGTGCCACTTTATGCATCTGGCTTTGCATGAATACTGGGGAATCAAACCTGGGTCAGAAGGCTTTGCAAGCAAGTGCCTTTTAAGTGCTGAGCTATCTCCCCAGCCCCTTCTTCTTTTTTTAAAAATATATTTTATTTATTTATTAGAGAGAGAGATACAGAGAGAGAAAGAGAGAGACAGACAGACAGAAAGAATGGGCACGCCAGGGCTTCCAGCCACTGTAAATGAACTCCAGACACATAGACACATGTGCTCTCTTGTGCATGTGGCTTTGCATGGGCACTGGGGAATTGAACTTGGGTCCTTCTGCACTGCAGGCAAACATCTTAACCGCTAAGCCATCTCTTCAGCCCCCCTTCTTTTTATCTATTATTCTTTGCAGTTCTGCTGGTTGAAGCTAGGACCTGACGTATGATAGATAGGTGCTCTACCACTGAGACATATTCCCAGCTCTTATTTCCTTGTCTTTCTTTTTAAAAACTATTTTTGTTTATTTATTTAAGAGAGACAGAGAGAGAGAGGCAGATGGTGTCGGGGAGGGTCTCCTGACACTTCAAACAAACTCCAGACACACGTGCTACCTTGTGCATCTGGATTTATGCGGGTGCTGGGGAACCGAACCCAGACTTCAGTCTTTTCGAAGCAGGTGTCTTTAACCTCCATGCCATCTCCCCAGCCCGATTTTTCTTTTTTACTTTGAGACAGTGTCTTCAGCGGCCCAGAACGTCCTTGAACTTCTGATTTTCCTGCCTCAGCCTTTTAAGTAGCTGGGATTAAAGATCTGTACCTAGCTTTTTTGTTTGTTTATGTTTTTGGTGGTGGTGGTGGTGGGGGTTGAAGGTAGGGTCTCACTCTGTAGTGGGGTAAGCTGGGGGGTAGAATTTAGATAACACCCAGCTAAAATTCCAATGCACCCCAAAATTTGAGAAGTATCCGAATTCTTGTCTACAAAGTTAAAGAATTAAAATCATAGACAACAAGATATTAAGGTATAGTGGGAGACTTTATTATTTAAGGGAACATGGGGAGTTACAGAGTTCTCCAGCCACCAGTGTGGGGAAAACACGTGGAGAGTTTAGCAGAACTTATGTTGTTTAGCTCAACAAGCAGCAGCAGAAAAAAGTAACAGAGGGCTCCCATCATGAGGAGAGTTCATGTGGGGAAAATTTGGAGCCTTCCCCCAACCCAGCCATTAGGGAAAGGCCTTACTTTTCTAAGGCCCAGAGATTCAGAGGTCCTTCTGCTAACCTGACATGTGGGGAAAAGAGTTTTTTTTTCCCTAGGGAAATTACTTCAAATTTTTCCAAGTGAGTCAGACAGCTGATTGGTTCATACCTGGCCAATCAGTTTTAGCACCTAGGTTTTAGCTCCAGATAGACACCTCCCACTCAAGGGGAGGGTGTCTCTGGAGCTGCCTGACCCTTCACAACTCTAGTCCAGGCTGACTTGGAATTCATTCTGTAGTCTCATGATGGCCTCAACCTCACAGTGATCCTCCTACCTCAGCCTCCTCCTGAATGCTGTGATCAAAGATTTGCACCACCATGCCTAGCTTGTTTATGTTTTTGAGATAGGGTCTCACTGTGCAGGCTAACTTCATACTGGACATCTTCCTCCTGAGGCTGCGGAGTACTAGGGTTCCAGGTCTGTACCACCACTCTCAGCAAGGGTCATTATCTAATGAAGTGTCTCAAATCATCAAAGAAGACAAGGGAGATCAGGACACAGAAATGTAACATAGGTGAATTTAAGCGGGGTGTGTGCTGTGATTTAGATATAAAGTGTCCCTTCTAAAGCTCATATGTTGAAGGCTTGGTCCTCAGATGGTGGATGCAGTCATTATGTGATGATTGGATCATGAGAACTCTGATCTAGTCAGTGGATCCTAGTTTGACTGGGAGGAGAAGGGTTGTAGTCGATAGGAGCACATCACTGGGGCATGTCTAGATCTAGTACAAGGCTCCTCTCTGTCTCTTTCTCTGCTTGCTACCACACATGAGCAGGTCTTCTGCCATTATGATTCAGCAATGGGGCCAGCTCACCCTGGGCTGAAACTCCCGAAATCCTGAGTTGAAATACATCTTTCCTTCTCTAAATCATTCTTCTTATAGCAATGAAAATCCCAACAAATGTGGGTCCGATGATGCAGACTGGTTATCTCAGCACTCTGGAGGTAGAGGCAGGAGGATCAGGAGTTCTTCAGCTACAGAGCAAGTTTAAGATCAGCCATGGTCTGTGAGACTCTGTCTCCAAAAAGAAAGAAGAAAGAAAGATGCCAGGTGTGATGGCGTGCGCCTTTAATCCCAGCACTGGGGAGGCAGAGGCAGGAGGATTGCCGTGAGTTCAAGGCCACCCTGAGACTACATAGTGAATTCCAGGTCAGTCTGGACTAGAGCCAGACCCTACCTCGGGAAAAAAAAAAAGAAAGAAAGGACAGAAGAAAGAAAGAAACAAAGTAACAAAGAAAATAAGCCCTGTGTAGTGGTGCACGCCTTTAATCCCAGCATTTAGGAAGCAGAGGTAGGATTGCCTTGAGTTCAAGGCCAGTCTGAGACTACTTAGTGAATTCCAGGTCAGCCTGAGTTAGAGCAAGACCCTACCTTGAAAAACCAAAAAAATTTAAAAAAAAAGAAAAACCCAATATAGCATAAAATTCACTTATGAATGAATATTTTCCCACTTGGAATGCAGTTTTCCTCTCCCCCTTCACTAGTTCTGTCATCATCATCATCATAGTTTTTGTCTTTTTTTTTATATTTATTCATTTTCAAGCAGAGAGATGCAGAGAGAGAGAGAGAGAGAGAGAGAGAGAGAGAGAGAGAGAGAGAGAGAGAGAAAGAGAGAATGCACCAGGGCCACCACCTTGTGAGTCCTGGGGAATTGAACCCGGGGCCTCAGGCACTGAAGGCAAGTGCCTTAACCGCTGAGCCATCTCTCCAGCCCAAACCCTGAGTCTTATACATGTTAAGCAAGCCTTCTACCCTGAGGTGTATCCTCAGCTAGTACTTAATCGTTTTTGTTGTTTTTTGAGACAAGTTCTCACTATATAACCGAGGCTGGGCTCAAACTCATGCTCCTCCTTCCATTTCCTAAGCACTGGGCTTCCTTGCATTCTTAGTAGACCCCATAGGGACTGATCCTTCACGAAGTAAGCTTGATGCTAAGCTGGGAAGCATTGTTCTTGGACAGTAACAATTAAGAGCGATGGATGTTATATCTTGAGTCATAGTTCAGGGACTTTGCTGTTTTGAGTTTTCCCTTAGATCGCTTAGCATTTTTCTATTCAACCGGTAGCTCATTCGGGCAGCAAAACTCATTGACCTTGGGTAATTGCTGGAGGCTGACTCACCAAAGTTCCCACAAGCACACAGCTTTCTGTTTCTTTTCTTTGTCACGGGACTGAGTATGTTTATAAATATCCAGTAAGTGATCTTGGATAGATCATACGTAGGGGTGTGTTCCAAGAGGTGTGAGGACAGCTGAGGGCGAGGACACATGACACTGAAGGAAGACGACTGCCAGATGTGAGGCCAGCCTGGGTTACATCCTGAGTTACCAAGTCAGGCAGGGCCATATAGCAAGACCCTGTCTCAACAAAACAAGCCAGGCTTGGGATAGGCACACCTATCCCAGCACTACATAGGGAATTCCAGGTCAGCCTGGGCCAGAGCCAGACCCTCCCTTGAAAAACAAAACAACAACAACAAAAGTGGGCTGAGGAGATGGATCAGGAGTTATAGGCATTTATTTGCAACGTCTGCATGCCCAGGTTCAATTCCCCAGGACCCATGGAAAGCCAGATGCACAAAATGGTGCATGCATCTGAAGTTTATTTACATTAGCAAGAGTCCCCGATGATGTACCATTCTCTCTCTCTCTCTCTCTCTCTCTCTCTCTCTCTCTCTCTGAAATAAATTAATAAAAACATTAAGAAAAAAGGTACAGAAAGATCCCAATGCCAGGGGTGGGCTATCTTCCAGTGAGCTGTTGTTGGTCAGTGAGGCCCTGTGGCCTCCATAATAATACCGGCTATTACCAAGGCTTTTGGTTTCCCACCAGAATTAAATGGCAAAACTTGTTGCTGAAAACTCCACATCCTTTGGTTGGAGGACACTGAAATGTCAAACTAGAGCTGAGCCAGAAGCCTCCTTCCTGAGGACCAGCTGTCATAGTGCTGGAAAGTGCCTATCACCTCCCTAGGAAAAAGGCTACGAGTCGTCTTAGTAAGGGGACCCTGTGGGCTACACGACTGACCAGCCAGGCAAGATGTGCCCACCGGTGCTATAATGATGTCTGTTGTGGGGACAACCAACTGCTCTCTCTGCTTGAATTTGAAGCCTGCTCAATGAGAGGGAATTCACGTCTGATACTGAAAACCTAGTCAAAAGCCTATGGCGGGAAAGGCATAAGCCCAGGGGGAGAGCTATGAGAGAGAAAGAGAGAGAAGAGAGAGAGAGAGAGAGAGAGAGAGAGAGAGAGAGAGAGAGAGAGAGCGCACCAGGGTCACCACCTTGTGGGTCTGGCTTATGTGGATTCTGGAGAATTGAACCTGGGGCCTTAGGCACTGGAGGCAAGTGCCTTAACCGCTAAGCCATCTCTCCAGCCCTAACTAGATACACTGAATGAGCAAATAATGAGTTGGTATCCCCAGTTCCCCATTCCCCTGTTTCATGTCCCCAATCAGCTGGGTATCGTCTTCCGCGGGCAAACTGGATCAGTCCATGAGACATTTCTTTTTGACAAATATTTTTATTCATGTATTTGAAAGCAGAGAGAGATAGAGAGAAGAGAGACAGACAGAGAGAATGGGCGCACCAAGGCCTCCAGCAGCTGCAAACCAACGCCAGACGCATGCACCACTCTGTGCATCTGACTTTTTGTGAGTACTGGGGAATCGACCAGGGTCGTCGGGTTTTGCAGGCAAGCACCTTAACTGCTAAGTTCTCCAGCCCTAAGTGAGGCATTATTATCACACAAGGAAGGCTCAGGGACCATAGCCGAAGAGTCGGCAGAAAGAACATAACAGCCAAAATGATGAGAAGAGTTCTTTGGAACTGTTTTCCAGAGACAAAGTGGTCATTGCATTCATGCCTCCCTGCATAAGACCTGAGTAATATTGACCCCATCACCATGTTGTTACGGATGATTGTGAAAACAAACAGAAGACATCAAAGTAGGAAAAAGACTAGTTGGAACAAGAGAGGTCTCAGTGAAGCCAGGCGTGGTGGTGCACGCCTTTACTCCCAGCAATGGGGGGGCAGAGGCAGGAGGATCACCATGAGTTCAAGGCCACCCTGAGACTACATAGTGAATTCCAGGTCAGCCTGGGCTAGAGTGAGACCCTACCTCGAAAAACCAAAAAGGAACAAAAAAATAGAGAGGTCTCAGTGAAGGGGAGGGGTGTAGAGGAGGACAAAGGAGGGTGGTGGGAGGGGATTATGTAAATTTTAAAAATAGCTTTTTAATGAATAAAAAGCACCAAAAGAGGTCCGATGGTGAGGGACTCTTATTCCCCTTTATTCACTTTCTGGCTTTGAGTTTGTGTTCAGCAGGGAGAGAGTGGTGGATATCACTACCTACCTGGGTTCAAGGAAGGCATATTCACAACAGAGTTTTCTTTGTGGGAGGCCAGAGAGAACCAGGAAACAAAGGACAGGCTCAGCCAGCCTTTCTTAGGAGTCTGCCCACATCCCTAAGTTGCGAAAACAAAGGCTCTGTCTACTTCACTCTACATGCCCATCAGTCCACTTCCTCACAAAGCCTCTTCATTCTCCGTGGTGGTCAGGCACCTTAGGAAACGAGGGGTGTGAGTACGCTGGCGGCTGCTATTTTAAAACCGGTTGTCTAAAGATAGCTGTGTACAAATAGAGAGTGAGTGTTGGTTGAGTTCAGGCTTACCGTGTCCACAGGCTCAGCCTGGGAAGATGGTTAAGTATAGCTCAGTCTGTTTCCTGGAACCAAGAGAGATCCAGCCAGACCAGCGGTTCTTAACAGGAGCTGCTTCTGGATGTGGTGGGGAATGGTGGCCTCGTGATTACTTATCACAGTGATTGAGTGCATTTTATCTGGCGTTTGGTGGCCAGGGGCCAGGAATGACAGATGTGTGAACAGTTCCATAGAACAATGAAGCTGTCCTGGCCAGGTGTGGTGGCACATGCCTTTAATCCCAGCACTCAGGAGGCAGAGGTAGGAGGATTGCCGTGATTTCAAGGCCAACCTGAGACTACGTAGTGAATTCCAGGTCAGCCCCGCAGGATAGAGATGTGGGTGAAAAGTCTATAATTATCTTAACATAGGCCCCAACTCTAATTTTCCTTCTCTTTCATATTATACTTTTAAAAAAATATTTATTTACTTGAGAGAGAAAGGCAGGTAGAAAGAGAATGGCCTCCAGCCACTGCAAAGGAACCCCAGATGCATGCACCCCCTTGTGCATCTGGCTTTACATGGGCACTGGGGAATTGAACTCAGGTCCTTAGGCTTAGCAGGCAAGTTGCCTGCTAAGCCATGTCTCCAGCCCCTATATTATACGTAAGACATTATACTAGTTAAATTTTCTGTGAGTGAGTAGGTTATATTGTATATTTATTTACAGGATGGGGAAGAACAGGCTGTATTACAAAGAGGGCACAATGGGTACAGCCAAGAACGTCTTAGATAAGCATGTTTACAGCCATTTCCATGGTAGCTTTGCAGGTCCTCGACAACTCCATCTAACCTTACCCAAGGCGAAGGGGTCGGAATTCCAGCAGTCACATTTCAATCCAAAGTGTGAAGAGGCTCATCTCCCCATAGTAGGCGGAAGCTAAAAATAGGAGCCACCGTGGGTTTCAAGGGAACCACGGAGGAAAACAGTGTGTGAGGATGGAAAAGCCGGACGCTTGAGAGGAGGAAGGGAAAGATAGCCTGGGTGTGACATCAGATCAGGTGGAAAGCCTATCAAGACAAGATCTGCACTCCAGACCTTCCCCTGCAAACTCCGCACTTGTCCACACAGAGCCTGCCTTTGTCTCCAGAGCGTGAGCCCACTCAAGTGACTCTGCCCCTCACAGTCAGACTGCCTTCGTTCTCAGGATAGCCTTGGATGGTCAAAGGTTTACACCACAACTTACCACCCACTAAACTCAGACTTTCCCCTAACGAAGTGCCAAGAGAAAGGCTTGGAAAGATCTTCAGAAGATCCAGAAAGGCAAAGGCTTCATTCATTGGGATGTTGCAATAATTCCCTTGTGATTGCAACCTGAGGACCTTTTCCATCCTTAGAGTAAAAGCAGCAGCCAACAGTCACAGCAAAAGGGAGCACTGAACAAGCTGCCATGTCGGATGCTTAAAGCTACAGCGGAAAACGGCAGGCGCTTCACACAGGCTGGCCCCAAACTTATGTCACTTTTCCGGCCTCTGCCTCCCCAGGGCTGAAATTATAGGCTTGTGCCCAGCTTACTGTTGTTGCTTTGATTTTTAAGAGAGAAATAGATTAAAAGAGAATGGGACCAACCAAAGAGAAGGCTTGATATCCAGCCTTCGTTTAAAGCTGTGGGAGGCATTCTGCTGGGGAGTATATGTAATGGCAAGGTGATGGTTAACTCTGCACTTGGAATGAGGGGTGAGATGTATGTCTGTGTCGCTCATATCTGAGCTCGTGTCTGTTTAAATGAAGAATTGAGAAAGCAAACTGAGAAGGGTGGTTTTTGTAAAGCATTACATTTATTCCACATCAGGGGAGGTTTGGTGGGAAAGGAAATAAAAGTCCCAGAACCAAAGGTGAGTAGATCCCAAGAACCCATGTAAAAGTCTGTGGGCCTAGGGAAAAACAAAATATCCTTTCCCACCCAACCTTTCCTGAGGCGAAGACCTCAGATGCTGGGAGATGAACAGCCCAGGAGCCAAAAAAGAGGAAAAAGCCCGAAACCATCCTGAGCAGCCAGACTTTGTATTTTGGGTCTGGGGCTGAATCTGGAAGGAGCCAGCACACCTGGGTGTGGTGCCCACCTGGAAGGGGCTGAGCTTGAACTCTGCACACACCTGAGTGATTCCAGCTCTGCAGATAGCAGGGCGAATGTGTGACATAAGCAGCTGGAAATCAGTTTAAGATTTCTCTTGTGAGCCGTTTGCTTATTATCTAATTCCCTTCTCAGTGCCAACATAAAATTACAACTCACGGGGCTGGAGAGGTGGCTCAGCAGGTAAGGCGCTTGCTTGCCTGCAAAGCCTAGCACTCATGCAAAGCCAGATGCACAAAGTGGTGCATGGATCTGGAGTTCATTTGCAACGGCTGGAGGCCCTGGCACACTCATTCTCTCTCTCTCTCTTCATCTTTCTATGCTTGAAAAAAAAAGATACTAGCAAAATTTATAATTCATACAAAAACAGTTTATTCTAAGCCAAACCCAGCGACTCAAACTCATGTTGCTGTGAACAACATGATTCCTCCACGAAAGAAGTCACAGACCTGTGGTAGTCAGTCACAAAGGAAGGCGGGTGGAGCCTGGGGGAATAGCTCGCTTGGGAGAGTGCTGGTGTAGCCTGCACAAAAGCCTGGGTTTGCTCTCCGATGCCATGTAAAGCCAGGTGTGGTACACACCTGTAAGCCCAGCACTCAGGAGCTGGAGGCAGGAGGATCATCCTTGGTTACATAGAGAGTTCAAGGCCAGCATGAGCTGGAGCCCACTTCAAAACAAACAAACAAGCACTAAAATAAATTTTAAAAAACTACTATGTACAAGAAAGCAAGTGAAACCATCAAGTGGAGGGGAAATGTCTTCTACGGTGTCAGATGTTCTGACCGGGCCAGGTGTTGTCCACGAGAAGGTGGGAACATCTCTCCTGGGATCCAGATGCCTAGCTTTAGGGCTGGGTCCAGCATTTTTATCTTGCACTGAGCTTTTCGGTTACAGGACCAGGTCAAGACAGCAAACCTCTCGGTCTGAGACCTGGGTTCTAATCAGAAGCCCCTCCAATAGCTGGTTGTATTATTCTGGACAACTTATTTAACCTCTATTCATCTCTAAAATAGGAACCACAATAAGACCCTTTTGTTTATTTATACATTTAATTAATTATTATTTATTTGAGAGGGGGAACAGAGAAAAGAGAGAACGTGCATGAGTAGAGGCATGCCAGAGCTTTTTGCCACCATTGCAAACAAACTCTAGATGCACGTGCCACTTTGTGTGTCTGGCGTCGCATTGGTACTAGGGAATCAAACCCAGGCCAACAGGCTTTGCAAGCAAGTGCCTTCAATGGCTGAGCCATGTCCCCAGGCCCACAGTAGGACTGCTGTTAAAACTAAAGAAACAGCATAGCAGCTTTCACTAAGCTGACTAAGCAGTCTTAGTGCTGTTGTCAATGACAAACGTCAGATGACAGTTTCATTGCCAAGGCACCAAGCAGGGCTAGAAAGAAGCTGTTTTCTTTTTTTGGTTTAAGGTCTCACTCTAGCCCAGGCTGACCTGGAGGGAACTCACTCAGTAGCCTTGGCTAGCCTCGAACTCATGGTGATCCTCCTACCGGACCACCTAAATGCTGGGATTAAAACCACGCACCACCACACACTGCCAGAATGGATTTCTTTTCTAAATTGAGTTTTGTGAACACATTTCTGATCTGGATGTGTAGATTGATGTCACCATCCTGTGGCAAGACAGGCCAAGATAACTTTCCTAATTGCAGGCTTCGCTGACACGCTTCGTGCCAGAGCCGAAGGCGAGGAGGTGTGATTTTAAATCTGAGTCATCAGTGCATAGCATATTCCTTATGGATTTAAGAGTTGAACTGTAACCAAGATAATGGAGACATTATTTTAGAATGTAAAAATATGCCCATATAAAGGCAATTTTCTATTAAAAACACTTCTTCAGCGTGGGCTAGTCGTTTTATTTGCCGTCTACTTATTGAACACAATATTCTCAACCAAAGAAGGAACAAATCAAAAAATATCATCAGACCCATTCTGCTAAGAGTACATACTAATTGTTACCTTGCCATGAATAAATTTGTGGCATTGTATTGGGATATGGTTTGGGCTAAGTTAGGAATGAAATATAAAGCCAAGTGGAATAATTTTCTGCCATTTTGACTGAATACTCCCTTTTAAGTAGTTCCTTGCTTATTACTATAATTAAAAGAAGTCTTTGGCAGTACTTGTCCTTCTGAAGTTTTGAACAAGTTTTTAAGATGTAAAATGGGCTTTAAAAAATATCCTAGGAAGTCAAGTGTGGTGGTGCACGCCTTTAATCCCCGCACTTCGGAGGCTGAGATAAGTGGATCCTGGCCTTAATTCTCAGTACCAAAAAGAAGAAGGGAAAAAAGGAGACAAAAGCTAGGGAGGTAAATTTGAAGTCATTTGTGTTTTAACAGGTAACGGAAAGACTTAAGCAAGGGCTGGGAAGATGGCTTAGTGGTTAGAGGTGCTTGCTTGCAAAGCCTTTGGTCCAGGTTCAAATCCTAAGATTAGTTTTAATGACAAGTGATAGACCAAAGCCCAGGTGAATTATACATGAGGAAGATTTTTAAAAATATTTTATTTATTCATTTTCAAGCAGAGATAGGAGAGAGAGAGAGAGAGAGAGAGAGAGAGAGAGAGAGAGAGAGAGAGAGAGAGAGAGAACCAGGGCTTGTGGGTCTGGTTTATGTGGGTCCTGGGGAATTGAACCTGGGGCCTTAGGCACCGGAGTCAAGTGCCTTAACCGCTGAGCCATCTCTCCAGCCCTTTTTATTATTATTTTTTTCTGGTTTTTCGAGGTAGGGTCTCACTCTAGCCCAGGCTGACCTGGAATTCACAGAGAATAGGCATGCCAGGCCCTTTGGCCACTGCAAATGAACTCCAGACACATGCACCACCTTGTGCATCTGGCTTTATGTGGGTACTGGGGAATTGAACTCAGGTCCTTCTGCTTTGCAGGCAAGTGCCTTCACCGTGAGCCATCTCTCCAGCCTCAGGACATAAAATTTGAGCTGAATCATAACCCAGAGTTTCCAGAGATTAATTTGATGAGATCATCTGCACCCTGCCCCTTGGATTTTCCTGCTCATGAATTTTGCTCATATAAAGAAATGAATATTCACTCTATATTTAATTAATTCAATTCTGAGATAGTAGCTTGCTATCACATAGGCACTAACAGACTGTTCTATCCACCAGAAATGGGCATTGTATTAGATACATGCCAAGTGTGTTTATTCTGGAAGACTGACAAGTTCTGAATGCATAAACCTCTCCCCTGTGACACACACATTTGTTAACAAAATGTATACAGTGCTGTTCTGTTATTTATCCAATATTGAATATTCTGCCATTTATAGTATGAAGTGCAGAATCACTCAAATGAGAAGCTTAGACTGGTTGACCAGGGACCCCTAGCAGCTTCCTGTCTCCATCCCTCTCAGCACCATGTGCATGCATCTCCCACCTCATTTCCCTGAGACAGAGTCTTTCACTGAGCTTGGAGCGCCCTGCTTTGCAGCGAGCCTGACCAGGGGGCCCAGCAAGCCTCTCTCTGTCCCTCTCTGCACTGGGCTCACAGGATGCGCAGCCGTGGCCAGGCTGGCCTCAAACTCACTTCGATGATCCAATTTTGTTCTTTTCTTTGCACTCTTTTCTTTCTTTTGGAATGAATTTTTTTTTCTTCGAGGTAGGGTCTCGCTCTAGCCCAGGCTGACCTGGAATTCACTCTGTAGTCTCAGGGTGGCCTTGAACTCACGTCGATCCTCCTACCTCTGCCTCCCCAGTGCTGGGATTAAAGGCGTGTGCCACCACGCCCGGCTGGAATGAATTGTTGCTATTGGAAGATTTCCTCAAATGTCTTATATCTTTGAGTGTGTGTGTGTGTGTGTGTGTGAGAGAGAGAGAGAGAGAGAGAGAGAGAGAGAGAGAGAGAGAGAGAGAGAGAGAGCCTCCTTACACTACAGTCTAGGCTGGCTTGGAATTTACTGTGTAGTTCTCAGGATAGCTTTAAACTTGTGGCAATGCTGTCTGTCCCAGTGTCTCAAGTGCTGGGATTGTAGACACGAACCACTATACTTGACTTGAAGACTCTTTTATGTCTGAGAAATGCTAAATAAAAAAAAAAACATGTTTTTTTTCAGGCCAGTATTATTTTCCTCATTTTGGTAAAACACTTAGTTCATAACTTTGAGAAAACTGACCTTTCCCTGGTCTGTGCGGTTCTTTGTGTGGCCAATGACGGGACCTCAGCCCTGTGGCCACAAAGGTTGGCATGTGATCTAATCTGAAAAATCTGGTTTTCTGTCAGGGGAATGACTCCTGACAGACGAAGACAAAAGACCAAAGTGCTGCTGGCGTTGAGGCTACTTTTCATTTTTCTTGGCGTTGGCCTCATACCCAGGACCTCACAGCACTCCTCAGCACTCAGCATCGAGCTCTGTCCCCAGGCCTGCGGCTAACTTGTCCATCAGTGGAGGGCAGTGAGATGCGCTGTGAGGAGCAGCCTGAGCTCTCCATTGGACATCATGGAAATCAACTCTAGGGTCTGGAGAGATGGCTCAGTGGTTAAAGGTGCTTGTTTGTGAAGCCTGAGGGCCTGGATTTGCTTCCCCAGCACCCACGTAAAGCCAGATGCACAAAGTGGCACATGCATCTGGAGTTTGTTTGCAGCGGCAAGAGGCCCTGGCGTGCCCATTCCCCCTCAATCTATCTCTCTCGCTCTCTCTGCTTACAAATACATAAATAAAAAATATAGGGGCTGGAGAGATGGCTCAGCAGTTAAGGCACTTGCCTCCAGTGCCTAAGGCCCTGGGTTCAATTCCTCAGGACCCACATAAACCAGACCCACAAGGTGGTGGCCCTGGTGCACTCTCTCTCTCTCTCTCTCTCTCTCTCTCTCTCTCTCTGCTTGAAAATGAATAAATAAATTTTAAATATATATATTTTTAAAATCACTTTAGTCCCAGTACTCGTGAGGCAGAGATAGGAGGATGGCTATGAGTTCGAGGCCACCCTGAGACTACATAGTGAATTCCATATCAGCCTGAGCTAGAGCAAGAACCTACCTCAAAAAAACAAAACAAAAAGAAATCATCACTGATTAGTTTCATCAGGAGAGGAATTTATTGGGAACACATTGGCTCTTTGTGAAGTTTTACAGTCAGACTCAGAAAGTATAGAGCAGCTGAGACCTGTAGCTAATTCTATTTCTTTTCTCCTCAAGTGGGCCACTGATTCTTAGTTATCCAAATCCATTTCCTTTTCCCTTTCAATGAACAACATACTCCCCAGCCTTCCCGCGGTTAGGCACAGCTCTGCAGCTAAGTTTTGTCCAATGAGATATAAATGGAATAGTCTTGCGTGAGCCTCTGAGGACTTCCCTTAGATGCCAGCCCAGCTGGCCTTCTAGATCTGTGGGCTCTGACTCCAACCCACTGCAGGCTAAAAATTGTTAGGAGAAAAATGCTTGCGTACTGTTATGGTTTGAGGGTGAAATGTCTCCACAGGCTTGTGTGTTTGAATCTTTGGTCCCAAGCTGGTGACACTCTCCTGGGAGGTTCTAGAACTTTTAGGAAATGGGGTCTAGCTGGAGAAAATGGATCATGGGGCCCAGACCTGAGTCCTCCTTCTGGTCCTTTCTGCTTTCTGTTCTGCTGTGACGTGAGCAGACATCTGCCATGATGACTGTGTCCCCTCGAACTAAAAGCCAAAATAAATCTTTCCTTCTTTCACTCACTTCTTTTCGGGTATTTGGTCACAGTGATGAGAAAAGTAACTATACTGAACATGCACAGACTGTTTTCCTGTTCTATTTTCTAAATAATACGGTATTTTAATGGCGTTTGCATTGTATTAGCATTTTAAGTATTCTTTTTTATTTTATTTATTCATTTCAAGCAGAGAGAGAGAGAAAGAGAGAGAGAGAGAGAGAGAGAGAGCGCACACCAGGGCCACTACCTTGTGGGTCTGGGGAATTGAACCAGGGATCTTGGGCACTGGATACAAGTGCCTGAACTGCTGAGCCATCTCTCCAGCCCTAGCATTTTAAGTATTCTAGAGATGAAGTTTACTGGCTTTTTTATTAACAATATTTATTTATTTATTTATTTGCAGAGAAAGAGAGACAGAGAATGAGAGAAAGGGTGCACCAGGGCCTCCTGCCGCTATGAATAAACTCCAGATGCATGCACCACTTTGTTTTTTTTAACATGGGTGCTGGGGAAAGGCAAACAAGTGCCTTTGACTGATGAGCCATCTCTCCAGCCCTCTGTTGTTTTTTGAAGTGCTGGGCATCAAAGTTTGACATGTAATAGACAAGTCCTTTTCCAATGAGCTTCACCCCCAAACCACACATGTGTGTATTCAGGAAAATGTAGGTAGATTATATACAAATGCCATTTTAAATAAGGAACCTTGAGTAGTGGTGGATTTTGGTAACTGAGAGGGTGCCCTGGAACGAGTCTCCTGCAGGTGCTGAGGTGGCACCCTTTGCCTTGTTTCTTATCTAGTCCCTTGGTGGTCCCTGAGGAGCGGCCTGGTGTAGAACTGCTGTACACACTCTACTTCCAAATTCTGTCTTGTTGAAGAAGTTTTCTGTTATGCTTACTGGAACTTAATCCTACATGGTACAGTGCGGCTTGTTTATTGCTTCTTCCAATAAGGTGACCAGCTCCCAGCTCTGGAGTCTTCTCCATTAATCCTTCCCCCTTCACTTAGAAGGGCCTTGTTTCAGGAGCTGGAATTGTACCAGCCAATGTCAATATCACTGTGATATAACCATCGTCCAGAAACTGATTACCGAGTCCTTCAGACCAGCACCTCTCAACAGAGGCATTTAGGAAACTTCTTGTTTTGTTGAAAATAGTGGCGATCCCTTCAGGAATTACAGTGGGAAGGGGTTCAGAGGTGCTATATGCTCTGCAAAGCATAAACCCCATCTCAAAACTGTGTTCTGAAGTCAGGCATGGTGGCTCCCAACTTCTATTCCAACACTTGATAGATTGAGGTAGGAGGATCGTTATAAATTTGAGGCCAGCCTGGGCTACTAAGTGAGTCTTAGATCAGCGTGGGTTTAGAGTGAGACCCTGCCTCAATCAAACAAACAAAAAAAGTGTTCTGTGAATTGAATAAGATTTGAATGTCTCATAGGACTTTTGTGTAGCTATGAAACATTTGTACTAGTTGGAAAGAAGGGATTCAGTGGAGGAGGATTATGATTGTGGCATATTGTTTACATGTATGGAATTTGTTAATAGAAAGTATTAAAACTTGCTGGGCATAGTGGTGCACACCTTTAAGAATCCCAGCACTCAGGAGGCAGAGGTAGGAGGATCTCCATGAGTCCCAGGCCTCTCTGTGACTACATAGTGAACTCCAGGTCAGCTTGGGCTAGAGCAAGACCCAGCCTCATAAAAAAATAAATAAAAAAAGAAGAAAGTAACCCCGCAGAGAGTGGTGGGATAAGCAAGAGACCTATAACTACAGTCAATCAGTCAACCCTGGATGAGCCAGTGAGATGGACACCAACGATCTTCAATGCAACCTAAAGCAGAAGTACAGAGACACCTAAGACCTCAACATAAAGCAGCCTTAATACTCAGCCACCATGACTCAGGGAACTGAGAGGAAGAGGGGGCGGAAAGATTGTAAGAGCCATGGTGGAGGAGAATATCCAGAGACATTGCCCCCCTCAGCAGCAACACACAAAGGGGGGTGGAACCTGGTTGACTGCTGGGCTATCCATAACCCCCTACCCCATGGACTGATCCAGACTGCCCACGGAGGAGGATACCCAGCTAAGTGGGGACAGGGAGGAGGGAAATCGGGGAATTGGGGATACCAACACATTATTTGCTCATACAGTGTATCTAATTATTGATAATAAAGATAATAAAAAATGTCAAGAGAAAAAAGGAGAAAGCTTTAAAACTTTTTTTTTTTTTTTTTGGTTTTTCGAGGTAGGGTCTCACTCTAGCCTAGGCTGACCTGGAATTCACTCTGTGGTCTCAGGGTGGTCTTGAACTCATAGTGATCCTCCTACCTCTGCTTCCTGAGTGCTGGGATTAAAGGCATGTGCCACCATGTCCGGCCTTTTCAATTTTTAATAAAACTTTTATTATCATCTGTGTCTTAAACTGAATTTCATTTTTATAAGGTTGTAATTATCTTTATCTTTTTATTTTCACTTCCAAGTATTGAACCCAAGGCTTCATGCATATAGGTGAGTTCTGAACTACAGGAATATCTCTCTTTGCCTGAGGGGGGTGTGTGTGTGTGTGTGTGTGTGTGTGTGTGTGTGTGTGTGTGTGTGTGTATGTGTGTGACAGGGAATTATTGACCCTAGGCTGGGCCTCAAACTCTGTGTAGCAGAGGATGACTTTGAACTCCTGATCTTCCCTCCTTCCTCTGCCTCCAGAGCGCTGGGGTTCTAGCATGCAGTACCTCGTGTGTTTTTGTAGTGCTGGGGATTAAATCCAAAGTTTTTGTGCATGCTAGGCAAACAGTCTACCAACTGAATTATATCCCCATCTCTAATTTTACTTTTTTTTGTTTTATTTTTTTGGTAGCGTCTCTCTCTAGCTTAGGCTGACCTGGAATTCACGATGTAGTCTCAGGCTAGCCTTGAACTCACAGTGATCCTCCTACCTCTGCCTCCCAAGTGCTGGGACTAAAGGTGTATGCCACCATGCCTGGCCAATTTTACATATTTTTAAGATCACAATTTCTTTAAATTTTAATTTTTAAGGCAAGATGACAGGTTTTCTAGGAACATGGCTGTTGTCAAAGGGAGATGGTCCATTATTTGCTTTCTCTATTTTGAAAACTCACGTCCTAGAATGACAGCAATGCTCATGGGCTGTGAGTCTCCAGCAGAGCGTGATGCATCCTGCATTTGTGGTTGCTGCATTCACAGTGATTCTATCCACAAAGCCAAGTGCCCAAGGCTTTATATCGTATGGTGGTAATATATATTTCATTATGCTGGTTCAAAATTATCTTTTTAAACTGCATTCCTTATTAACTCAACTTCAGGATAATAAAGGGGACATGACACATGTTATACATGAAGCTTGGGCTTCAATCCTTAGTACTGCCCGGCCTGATGAAGCCCTAGCTGGTAAACAAAGGCACAGTCCACATGGGAGCAACTCCAAGGGGCTTGTCTAGAAGTCTCTTTTATGAGACTCAACATGACCTTGGCTCTGACCTCCTGCATCAGCATCTCTGTTCAGTTTTCATCTTCTTTCCACTGTGACATTAGACATCAGTATTTTTAGGTACTGATACAGATAAACCTATGTAGGAAAAACCCAATTCCACTTTTAATTTCTATACAGGATCACATTAGCATATTTTCCATATGAAGAGGGACTGTCATGTGCCATATGTTCTGTACCATATGGCATCGTATCTGTTTGAAGCCTTTAATATAGCACAAAGGCAAAGAGATTTAAACTGAACTATTTATTCTGCACTGTGGTCATTATGAAGCTTAAATTAGCTTTCTACATGGATGTCATGAAATCAGCGACCAACTAGAAAAGTTTCAACTGAGCAAAAGAAACTTTGAGGAAAATAAAAGTAAGTGACTAGAATTTTAGTTTAATCTAGGCAAGATCTAGTGGTTTTGCAAAGGAAGTCCATTTTAGTGGGTGGACAAAGGGAAAAGGGGAAAACCTGGGAAACAGCGTGATTGACCAGGAGGGCAAGAAAGCACATTTCCCCTGTTCTGAGTATCAAAGGCTTAAGAATTAGATTTCTCTCCCTCTCTCTATCTCTCTCTTTTTTTTAAGGTAGGGTCTCACTCTAGCCCAGGCTGCCCTGGAACTCACTCCGTTGTCCAGACTGGCTTCAAATTCATAGTGATCCTCCTGCCTCTGCCTCCGGAGTGCTGGGATTGTAAACGTGAGCCACAAAGCCTTGCTTAGAATTGTTTTAGCTTTACCAAATGGTGCAACCATTCATGCTATTGATCTTTTTTTGGTATGTGTCTCTGTGTGTCTTCATGTGAATGAGTTCGGTACAGGTGCACACATGCCATGTAGCACACGTGGAGGTCAGAGGACAACCTCAGGTGTCAGTCCTCATCTTCTGCCTTGTTGGAGACAGGATTTCCTGTTCACATGGCTGTGAATGCCAGGCTTCTTGGGCTGCTCCTGTCTCCTCCTCTCATCTCACGGTAGGCACCCTGGGATTATGGACATGCGCTAGCTCATTTGCTTTTACTTGGGTTCTGGGGATTTGAACTCAGGCACTCATGCTTGTGTAGCAAGCACCTTATCTACTGAGCCAGCCCCCAACCCAATATTATTATTTTTAAAAGACAGGGTCTTGCTGTGTTGCCCAGGCCAGTCTCAAACTCACAATCTTCCTGTCTCAGTCTCCAGTGTAGCTGGGACTACAAATGTATGTCACCATGCCCAGCAAGAATTAGTCTCAGTTTAAAGCACGGTTGTGATGGTTCGGTTTTGTTGTCAACTTGATCTTTTAAATTATCTTGGGTGGGTCTCTGAGGATGTGTACAGGAAGGCAGCCTCTCAGTAGGGGGCAAGATGTAAAGAAGCTCAAAGCTGGAAGTAAACATCCTTTCCTGTGTGGGCCATGCAGGAAGGAAATTCCAGAGACTCAGGAAGCCATTAAGCTGGGCAAGAGTTGTAAGACCCCACCCTAAGGCTATATAAAGGGGAAGAAATTCTCTTTGGCCCTCCTGCCTGTTGGCTATTGTGTGTGTGTTGTAGGTGATGGGTTTTTCTCTCTGCTCAGACCTGTGAAAGAGGCCCAGCCTCTTTCACTGTTACAGAACTTTCCCTCAATCTGTAGTTTCAATAAATAGTTTCCTTCCCCAAATTGTGCTTGGTTTGAAGATTCATCCCAGCGGTGTGTGGTTGTCTATGACAACAGTATTCCACATTTAGATACTTTCATTAATTCAAGAACTATTGGGGGTGGGAGATGGTGTAGTGTTTAAAGGCACTTGCTTGCAAAGCCTGTGGTCCTGGGTTCAATTCCTCGGCACTCATGTAAAATCGGGTAAATATTCATTTGCAGCTGCAAGAGACCCTGGCATCTTGTGCATGCACACACACACACACACAATTGTGCAAATAAATAAATTTTTAAAAGAAACATATATATGTATATATATGTTTTTCAAGGCCTCACTCTAGCCCAGGCTGACCTGGAATTCACTATGTAGTCTCAGGGTGGCCTTGAACTCATGGCGATCCTCCTACCTCTGCCTCCTGAGTGCTGGGATTAAAGGCATGCGCCACCATGCCCGGCTAAGAAGAAATATTTTTTAAAACATTGAAACTTATTTTCAATTTTATTTATTTGTAAGGTGAGAGACAGAGACAGAGGAAGAGAGAGAGAGAGTGAGAAAGAGAGAGGGAATAATTAAGAATTGGCATGCCAGGGCCTCTTGCACTGCAAACTGCAAACGCAGTCCAGATGCATACTTCACTATCTGACTTTATGTGGGTACTGGGGAATTGAACCTTGACCAGCAGGCTTTGCAAGCAGGCACATTTTACTACTGAGTTGTCTCTCCAGCTCACCCAAAAGAAATATCAATTGAGGAGATTACCTTTTTCTCCTCATTTATTTATTGATTTATTTTTGAAAAAAAAAAACCACAGGATCTTATGTATACCATGCTGGCCCTGAACTCACTATGCAGCCAAAGATGACCTTGAACAGAAGTTCAAGGCTTGTGCTTCCACCTCCTGAGTGCTGGGATTACAGGCGTGTGTCACTACCCTTGGTTGGTGTGGTGTCGGGATGGAACCCATAGTTCTATGAATGCTAAGAAGTCTTCTACCAACTGAGCTAAACCCCAGCCAGTCCTGAGGGAGGATCTTCTATGTGTCAGTTACTATGCTGGTTCCTAACATCAAGGAATTTATAAGTTATAATACTGAGGAAGATAGCCAATAATTTTTAAGACATACTTTTATTTCTATGGAGAGAAAGAGAGAGAGAGAGAGAGAGAGAGAGAGAGAGAGAGAGAGAGAGAGAGAGAGAGAGAGAGAGAGAGACAGGACCTGGGTACACCAGGGCCACTTGCCACAGCAAACAAACTCCAGATGCTTGCACCACTTTATGCATCTGGCTCTACATGGGTACATGGGAATTGAACCTGGGCCTGCAGGCTTTGCAGGTAACAACATGTAACCACTGAGCCGTCTTCCCAGCCTGACAATAAATACTGTAAAGGTACAGTAGAATAAAGCACTATTAAGGAAAGGGCCCTACCTTAAACCAAAGGACACTGCCTACAGGATTTTTTCATTAGTCTCTTTAGCTCTCCCTCCATCTTTCTTGGCTCTGCTCTGTGCCTCTGGCTGGCCTCGGGCTGAGTGACCAGTGAGATGTGTTAGGAGGAAACGGACAGGTGGGCAAAGTGTGACCAGTCCACTCTCTTCCTCCCAGCTCAGTTGTGCACTGACTTTCTTTCTCCGTTATAGATCATAACTATTCTCTTTGGGTTCCACCATCTTTTCACTTCTTTAGATGAGGGAGTAAGAAGGGCTTGCCTACTGTCGCCTGCTCAGGACGCTTCATGGCAGCTGGTTTTCTTTAATGATGTCCAAACCTCAGTCACTGTTCCCTCACTAAGCTCACCCATGACTGGGCCATCCTTCTTTGCCAGGTCTCTGAGGCTGGCATAGACCAGGGAAGGGTAGGGCTGCAGGCAGTGAAGAGAGCCCTCCCCGTAGGGAGGCTGGGCAGTAGAGGCGGAGTACAGGGAGAGATGGAGGCCAGTTGATGCTGAGACAGCGCTAGGACCACATGGCAGGTCATTAGATGAGGTGACCTTTCCCTCTCCCTCTCTTCCTCTCTCTCTCCTTTTCTTGGGAGGATGATGCTCAGTATCTGAAACACCTTCCTGGACTTGGGGATTTTTCTCCTTTCAGTACTGGTTGGAGGCCAGCTGGTCTCTTCATGCAATAGCTCATGGGCAGGTGGTAGGTGTGGGCACCCGGTTTGACCTCAGCCAATGAGGACCTCCTGCCCAATCTGTGGTCCAGAGGCAGAGGAAGCACACTGTGAGAAGCTCTTCTCTGGTCGTGGCAGGCAGTGGTTTCAAGGGCATTCATCCCTCAGCCTGGTCCAGCCCTCCTTAGGACCACTAGCTTTTTATAACTTCGCTGTCTGAACTGGTCATAGTCAGTTTCCTTCCTAACGACAGTCACTTTTGAATACTTTGCTTTGCTTTTCCAATCAGCCAGAATCGATTTCTATTGCTGGCAACTAAGAGCCCTGATAACTAAGTATACTGTGGTAACTAAGAACGCCATGCCTTTAGGCGTGCTATGTGCTTTGACCGCAATCATAAGAGCAGAAGGAAAACATTTGAGCTTCAGGGAGGAGGTGGAGGAGGGGCAGGAACAAATCTGCTTTGAGGATATCTCTCAGATCAGATCAGATCAGATCAGATGTAGGAAGACCACAGAATAGTTAGTCTAAGTTACTCTAGGACTTACAATGGAGGCAGAGAAGGCATGGGTTGAAGTTATTCAGCAAGTGAAATTGTTATTATTGGATGGGGAGGAAGCTAAAGAGATGAAACCAGGGGAGGGGGACACACACATTTGTGTAAAAGCACACGTGCGTGCGCGCACACACACACACACACACTGCACATTCGTAATTCTAGTCCTCAGGAGGCCAATGCAAGACCATTCCTAGACTCACAAATAAAAGCAAAGGAGACATCAAGGTTAACCTTCAGTTCCTGCCTCCCAAACAGGGCGTTCGTTGTCTAGAGGAAGCCATTACTCGTTGTCTAGAGGAAGCCATTACTTGGTTAAATCCTCCATTGCTACCAAGGTGTGTGTAAGGTCCGAATTCAGGCTACACCCTGATCCTCTTCCCCAACCAGCCTCAGGAGAAGTATCAACAAGAGTCAAAGATAAAAGGATTATCCTTCCTGATCCTGAGAGCATGTGACCACCTGAGCCCTCCACCCAACCTCCTGTGACCACCTGGACCCCAACCTGAACATTTTCCCCTTAAAAGCCTTTGGGGGAAATAGCCCGGCAGCTCGCTTTTCCTCCTACTAAAACCTTTCCTTTCAGACTGGTCGCTCGTGGTCATTTCCATTCTAACATCGTGTTCCCACTCTGTGTGCTGTTAAGTACACACATGAACTTCCTGGACTTGGACGACAAATGCACGAAGTTTCTTCAGCTCCGGACTGAATTCAGAAGGTGATGGGGACCCGGGGCCGGGTGAGGGGAGACCCAGCTGGTCTTGGGTGGCACTGTGAGGGGGCTCTGGCACTCAGTGCTCAGTCAACATGTCCCTGGGCTGTGTGAGTAGGAGGAAGGCCATTTTAGAGACGCCAGAATTGGGCTGCCATCTGTCACGCCTGGGCTTCGCTCCTTACGCAGAACCGGTGACTAAGACCTTTACCAGGCAGCAGCTGGGAAGTGATATTTGCTGGCTGCCTCCATTCATGAGAACTGTTTTCTGTTGAAGTGTCCTCTGAGCTGTGTCGCTGCGTCCCCAGCTGACAGATCACTGAGGTCCCTTCATGAGCACTTGGGCCAGCGTCGAGAGCAGCAGGGAATCGAGAGCAGCAGGGAATGGGAAAGCCTGCAGTTGCTGCTTACTGGTCCGCAAAGCCCCCTCAGTGCCAGTCAAGCCATCTGTAAGATCTTTTCAACCATGAATTATTTACAACTTTCCCCAAACAAAGCCATGAAATTTCCACTTATTGCATTTATTGCACTTATTTTGTACCAATAACTGCTAACTACTAGCACACACACACATCTTACATCACCCATACAGCATATATTTATTTAACCTTTACTATAACCTGTGAAATCAGATGATGACCCTATTTTTTCCCCATAAAGGGATTGAGATCCACATTTAGAAATCCCAATTTGAACCCACTTCTATGTGACTTAGGCCTTCGCCATACCACTGTACCACAAAACCACAAAAACTCTGTGACTCAGAGACCAACTGGTCTCTCCTCACCAGCAACAGCCAAGCACAACAGCATGGTCTGAATGCAGAGTGTGGAGCTGAATGAAGAAAGCAAGTGTGCAGTGGAGGCTGACGGGTTCCTCTCTTGCATTCTGCCTTCCTGAACTGATGTTGATCCAGAGTGTGGCACGCTGCAGTGTTTTGAATTCAAGGCATCTCTATTTAATATAGGAAAAAAAGAAGGACAAATAAATATGTAGGGTGATTAAAGAAGTAGTTAAAGGTAGCTGATTGGCACACACCTTTAACCCCAGCACTCGGGAGGTAGAGGTAGGAGGATCATTTTGAGTTCAAGGCCAGCCTGCAATACAGAGTAAGTTCTAGGTTAGCTTGGGCTAGAGTGAAACCCTGCCTAGGAAAAAACTAAACAAAACAACAACAACAACAACAACAGAAAGAGAAATAATTAAAGAAATTTAAATTTTAAGTGGCAAAGAAAGTCATCAACATCTGATTACTCTAAAAATGTTGGTCAAACAATCTTCGATGGGTCCCTCCGTTTGCCTCCTATATTGTGAAATGGGATTGAATGACGTCAGTTGGTAAGCTGCTTTCCTTATAAGCATGAGGACGGAGTTTGATGCCCAGTGTCCACGTGAAAGAAGCCAGGCGTTGTGCAGGCTTGTAGTCTTGGCACTGGGAGATGATGGCAGAAGGATCCCTGGGGTCCACCGGCCAGCCAGTCCAGCCCATTAGGTGAGTTTCAGGCCGATGAGAAATACTATCTCAAAAAAAAAGTAGGATTAGAAACTTTTTAAAACTTAAAAAAAATACTAGAGAGATAAGGGAGAGGGAGAGAAAGAGTATTGCGCACCAAGGTCTCTTGCCACTTGGAATGAACTCCACACACATGTGCCAGTTTGAACATCTGGTTCTATGTGGGTACTTGAGAATTGAACCAGCAGGCTTTGCAAGCAAGTGCCTTTAACTGTGGCACCATTTTCCTAAACCCTAGTTTTTTAAAAACATCAGAATAAACTCCATCATGATAAAGGGAAAAGTTGGGCTTTGAATCAAAAAGATAAAGTTTGAATCAGCTTTTAATCTTAATTTTTGGAATGCTGAGGCAGGAGGATCACACCACTAGCTCTGAGGTTGTCTTCTGCCCACCCCCATGGTGTTACTGTACCCCCCCCAAAAACACCCCCACACATGCACATATGCACAAAAAATGACCAGAAAGCAATACCAGTCATCATGGTAATTTTTGTATTTGTTGAATTGTCACATCTGATTTTGTTTTACAACAGGGCTGTGAAGCCATTCTATAAAAATTTCTGTACAAGAAGCCAAAATAAATTCTCCAAGGTCAGAGAGAGAATCAGAAATAAAAGCAGGATTTATTTCTACCTTGTCCTATACACCTCCCTCTTTAAATACCCTTACTTAGCACCATTTATGGAAAAAAATGAAACTTTAGCATATGTGGTTAAAATTAGCAGATAATGTGGAAAGATGAGACTAGGGAATATATTTAGAGAAAAAGCCTACTTAACATGAATTGTTATCTGCTGGGGAGGAAAATGAGTTTCAGGTATTCCTAGAGCTCAGTCTAGCAAATTATTCATTATTAAGGGGGAAATCTACAGTAACTGCACCTGAAATCCCTTTTTCTACCTCTCATTTATATTTAGAAGTGATTTATTTTTCCTATTTAAGATGCCCCATATATTGTATATCATATATTATGTAGTATATGTTTTTTATTATATATACATTAGATATATTCCCACATAGTGGATTAACAAGTCCTCGGGAGGTAATTATCAGCACCAAGGCTCCTTAAAGTTAACGCTCAGTTTGCCACCACCAGACAGACTATGCTGGGTGAGGCAGCTCACACTGTAACCCTAGCATTTGGAAGGCCAAAGCAGGGGAATTACTGCCAGTTTGAGACCATTTGAGCTTCCATAGTGAGTTTTAGGTCCGCGTGGGTAACAGAGTGAGGTCCTGTCTAAGAAGAAAACAAAAGAAAAAATACATAGAAGCTACAAGCACAGATGGCTTTATTATTAGCATAAGTACTTTGGTTATCTTAAATATCAAATAGTTTTAGCTTCCTTTGCATAACCCAAAGGACTTAAGCAAAACACAGTGAGAAAGGACAAGAGCATATTCTGATTCATGCGGCTTTATTCTACAGTGCATCTATTATTACCATCATTATTATCATTTTGTTCTTTTTAAAATGTATTTTTTTTCTTTATTTGCAAGCAGAGAGATAGAAGACAGGCAGAGAGAATGGGCACACCACGGCCTCCAGCCACTGCAAACGAACTCCAGATGCATGTGCCTCTTTGTGCTTTACGTGGGTACTGGCCAGGGAACTGAACCTTGGTTGTTAGCCTTAGCAGGCAAGTGCCTTAACTACTGAGCCATCTCTCCAGCCCATTATTTTGTTCTTTTTTTGTTTTTAAATATTTTATTTATTCATTCTCAAACATAGATACAGAGAGAGAGAGAGAGAATGGGGTACCACCAGGCTTATGTGGGTCCTGGGGAATTGAACCCTGGGCCTTAGGCACTGGAGGCAAGTGCCTTAACCTCTGAGTCATCTCTCCAGCCCGGGAAGTAATCTTTTTATGCTTGCTAGGAATAGCTTTTGAATGCTTAAAAGAAGGAAACAGGGTGATGCTTAATAGTGCTTATTAGCTATTGCATGATGCGATCTGGAAATCAATCTTTCCTGACCCCCTTCCTTCCTCTTCCCTGGCCTCCTGCTCTCTCTTTCCTGCAGGGCCTCACACATGCTAAGCAGGTGTTGTCTCACTGAGTAATACCCTGACCTCCAGGAAATGGGTGGGCTGGACCTGAACCTGTTTTTTTTTTTTTTTTTTTTCCGAGGTAGGGTCTCTAGCCCAGGCTGACCTGGAATTCACTATGTAGTCTCAGGGTGGTTTGTTTGTTTTTAAATATCAAGATGAAGTCTTGCTCAGGCTGACCTTGAGCTCTCAGACTCAAACTATCCTGCCTCATCCTAGCTGACAGCCAGGTTGGTGCATCACAGGATTCAAGTGATAATTCTTGTTGAGTTAGTGATATAATTTACTTTCAATTATAAATAAATAGGAGAGGGCTGGAGAGATGGCTCAGTGGGTAAAAGAACTTGTTGCAAAGTCTGATGACCAAATAGAGCCAAGTGCACAAAGTGGCACATACGTCTGGAGTTCATTGGCAGTGGCAGAAGGCCCTGGCATGCTGCCCATACTCTGTCACATATCTATCTGTCTATATCTATATCTAATCTATATCTATATCATCTACATATCTATATCATCTATATCTATATCATCTATATATCTGCCATGTATATATGAGTATGTATATATGACATATATATTAACTAGGAGATCTTTTGTCTATTTATTCCTTAACATGAGTTGTATGCGTCTGTGGAATATAGGGATTACTAATCTACAGTCCTCTTCCAGAGTCACATGAAGTTTCAGAAATCAGAAAGCAGCTGACTTGGTTTGGGATTCTGCTTGGCTCTATTTGCCATTGCCGGCCCTTCGTGCCCCTTACACTGTACGGTCAGCATCACATTCTGCCCAAGGACAGTGATGAGAGGGTGAGGATCACAGAACTAAACCAGATATCATTCGGTTTTGTCATTTATGGGAATCCTTTGCCTGACACTCCTCCTCCAGCTTTCCCAAGAATATGTGCAAACATCTCTTGTTGACCAAACAAAGCAAAATATGGATGATTAGAAACCTTCAGGCCTGGCTGCCCTATTTAGAACACATTGGGCAACCAGATGATCAGTATATCCGTGGGCCAGTAAGTTTTGGATTCTAGCATCATGACTGACATAATTGAAGCTAGCAAACAATATGTGTTTAAAATCATTGCTCAGTAATATACTGTGCTGGGAAGAATTAGCCTATGAGATAAGTTAAGACTCAAAATATTGTTTTACTTCTGACAAAAATACATTTGGAAAAAATATATATTTGGAATGTGCTCTGCAGTTATCCAGTCATAATTGACAATTTTTTTTTGAGACAGCCTCATGTAGCTCCGACTGGCCTTCAGTTCTGTAGCTAAGGATGGCTTTGGACTTCTGATCCTCCGGTCTCCACCTCCTGAGGGCTGGGTTATATCAGTGTGCCACTACACCCAGTTTGACAAAATGTTTTTTTTTAATTTTCATATATTTACAAGAACAGAGAGAGAACAAATAGGTAAACCAGAGCCTCTTGCTCCTGGAAATAAACTCCAGATATATGCACCACTTTATGCATCTGGCTTTACTTGGGTACTGGGGAATCAAACCTGGAGAAGCAGGGTTTATAAGCAAGCACCTTGAACCACTGGGCCACCTCCCCAGCTCCACAAAATGTTTTATAATGAAGATTTTGAAACCATAGTGTTAAACCCTTGCAGTGATTTAAAATGAAGTGGGAGCCAGGCGTGGTGGCGCACAGCTTTAATCCCAGCACTTGGGAGGCAGAGGTAGGAGGATTGCAGTGAGTTCAAGGCCACCCTGAGACTACATAGTGAATTCCAGGTCAGTCTGGGCTAGAGTGAGACCCTACCTCGAAAAACCGAAAAATAAATAAATAAAATGAAGTGGGACATTGGTTCCATGATTTCATGAGAACTTGACACGGGACCAGGGACCATTATCTGGAGGTTCTGCATTTTATAATGTGCTTCTAGCCATGAGGTTCTTACTCACATACCTAGTATCTTCACCCCCAGCATAATTTAATATATATTATTTCAAAGTGGTGAAGACTATGCCAATTAAGCTCTTTTGAGTTCTAGAGAAATCCTTCTTAATAAACTACATACTTTATAAGCTAAACTCTAATTTTAAGTCATATCTAAATAAAAAAAAAAACATAATCCAGGTTCCTTTCAAAAGCTATTCATTTGGGAAATCCAATATCCTTTCATGATAACATGCAATAAATTTAGGAAAAGGAAAGGAATTTTCTCTACCTAATAAAGGCCTCAGAGAACATCATACTTAATGGTGAGAGACTGAAAGCGTTTTCCCTAAGACTAGGAAGAAGACAAGCTCGTCTGCTGTCAGGAGTGCCATTCAACATTGCCCCAGATGTTCTGGTTGGGACCCGTACACAGGAAAAAGAAACAAGAGGCACCCAGGCAGAAAAGGATGAAGTAAAGCCGTCTCTACTTACTAATGGCATCATCTTGTATGTCTAAAATCCAAAGAGATCGTTCACAAGCAATGGTGTTAAGAGAACAATCCCAGCTGGTGTGGCGGCACACACCTGAAGTCCTGGTACTCAGGAGCTGGTCTCAAACCAGTATTTGCTGGAGGAAATAATTCCTAGGTGAGGTGTAACTCACTGGCATAGTGCTGGCCTATTGTAAGGCCGTGGGTCCAAATCCCAGCACTGAAAAGACGAAAAGAAAAATGAAAGAAAGAAGGAGAAAAGGAAGGAAGGAAAGGAGGCCATTTCTTTCTTATAAGTAGAATAAAAAGGAATTAGGAGTGAATTTAACAAAAGCAGTACACTCATACCCTGGAAACTAAAACATTGTTGGAAGAAATTTCAAAAGCTGGGTACGATGGCACACACCTGTAACTCTAGCCCTCAGGAGGTAGGAGAGTTGTGAGGAGAAGGAAGAAAGGCCTAAAAGAAGAAAGGAAGGCATTAAAGACCATCCACCTAAGTGGAAAGACATGTTGGAAGACAGTATTGTTAACACAACAAGACTTTTCACATGCATCTGTAGACACTGGCCAATCCCTAGCAAAAGTTTCAGCTGCCCTTTAGGTTTATTTGTTTGTTTGGAGGCAGGATGTCACTCCAGACCAGGCTGGACCTCACCTTGTAGCTGTCCTTGAATTCCAGGCGATCCTCCTAACGGCTGGGAGGCCCACACATATTATGGAGGGCAATTTGCTTTAATCAAAATCTTCCATTTTAAATCTTATTGTCATCTAGAATATCCCCACAGAAACATCCAGAGTAATGCTCTTGCCCAGCTAAGGTGACACATAGAGTTGACATAACAGGGCCTGCTTATTCTAATTTCACACTGGTCTTAGTGATTGGATAACTGGAGCAGTTAGTTACCTTCTAGTTGCTGGGACGGAACAGTAAACAGAAAGCACTTTGAGGAAGGAAAGAGTTTATCTCCTGCTTACAGTTTTCTTTCTTTCTTTCTTTCTTTCTTTCTTTCTTTCTTTCTTTCTTCTTCTTTTTCTCTTTCTTTTTCTTATCTTATCTTTATTGCCCAAAATTAGATACATTGATTGAATAAATATTGTGCTTATATTCCCATTTCCCTCCCCCCCATCCCCAATCCACCAGGTATCCTCCTTGGTGGGTACACTGGATTCATCCATGTGGCAAGGGGTTATGGGTAGGCATACAATCTTGAGGGAAGGTTTCATCACGGTGGGATGCAGGAGCAGACAGATGGGCATCAAATTATCCCATCAGTAGGGAGAAAGAAGGAAGACCCAGCTGATAAACCCCCAACTCCCACCCCCAGCAGAACACTGTCCAGGGCCTCCACTACCTTCTCAAACAGTGCTACCCACTGGGGATTAAGTTTTCAAATATATGAGGCTGTGAGGGTCATCTTACATTCCAACTAACACAATAACTTGTTAATTTGCCTAAAAGGCAGCTTTAAATAGCGCTTTCTATTCCCAATGAAAGTGTGTGCCTAGCAGGCTTGTTTGGCTATTAGTAATCAGTAATGGAGCTAATAAAATAATCCCGAATACGTAAATGACATTATACCTGTCATTAGAAGAGCTTTCCTTTCCATAAACTTTTTTATGTAACCAAAGGTTTTCAAATATGTTACTCATGTTGGCATCTCTCCTTCTAATTAACATTTATATGATGTGAGTTCTTTATAGAAGATATTCTGAATTTTATATTAAATTTTTTTTGATCTTAGATTTAACATTTCTTTTTAAGAATTCACTAGGGTGAAAATGTTCTCATCTTAAAAAAATAAAGCCGGGCGTGGTGGCGCACGCCTTTAATCCCAGCACTCAGGAGGCAGAGGTAGGAGGATTGCCATGAGTTCAAGGTCACCCTGAGACTACCCAGTGAATTCCAGGTCAGCCTGGACTACAGCGAGACCCTACCTTGAAAAACCAAAAAAAAAAAAAAAAAACCAAAAAAAACCCAGAAATTTGAAAACAAGATAAACCTTTATTTGAAAAAGACTGGCTAGTTTTTAAGGTATCCTCATTTTTAAGGCATCCTCATTTTGGTAAGGAGCTTATATAAATAATGCAAGGAGAGCATTCTGGATGCATATGTACCAAACTGTTAGCAGCGGAGAGATTAAAAGGGGCTTGGATAAAGACGATGGAAGGGGCTGAAGAGATGGCTCAGCGGTTAAGTTGCCTGCCTGAAAACCTAACGTCTCTGGAGGATTTCCCAGTATCCACTTAAAGCCAGACGCACAAAGTGGTGCGTGCATCTGCAGCTCATTTCTAGCAGCTGGAGGCCTGGCATTCTCTCTGTCTGTCTCTCTGGTATATTGAGAGAAGAGAGACAGACAGAGAGAATAGCACACCAGGCCTCTCGACACTGCAAACAAACTCCAGATGCATGTGCCCCTTTGTGCATCTGATTTTATGTGGGAACTGGGGAATCGAACCTGGGTTGTCTTGCTTTGTAGGTAAGCGCCTTAAGCACTTACTTAAGCCTTAAGCCATCTCTCCAGCTCATAAATTTTTTTAAAAAAGAAAATGATAGGGAAAGTCCAGAAAGGAGTTCAAACTAATGTACATTATATTTACATTTTTTGTGAGGCACTGGGGACATGGTTCAGGAGATAAGATGCTTGCTACACTATCGTGAGGACCTGAACTCGGACAGTACTTAGCATACATGCACACATGTAAATCAACTTTTAAATAATGCGTGTTGTTTTGGTATACAAAGCAAATATATAACCTACATTACTTATGAGTTCCTTTTTTTTCTTGGTCATTTATTTATTTATTTATTATTTTTATTTATTTTGAGGCAGGATCTCCCAAACAAGTGCTTGGGATGGCTCAGCTGTTAAGGGCTCTTGCTTGCAAAGCCTGCTGGCCTGAGTTCAATTCCCCAGTGCTCACCTAAAGGCAAATGCACAAGGTGGCAGGCACATGTGTCTGGAGTTTGCTTGCAGCAGCAAGAGGCCCTGGTGCATCTAAACTCTCTCCCTCAATACATACATACATACATACATACATACATACATACATACATACATACATACATACATATGCCTGGTATGGGTCTGTAAGCCTGAAATAAATCCCATTCCTCACCCCAGCAATATGGACCTGGCTACAGCACCAGCTAGACCACTATCGGATGTGTGCCCAAGGTACTACAATGTCCAATAGAAATCCTTGCTCAAACATGCTTATTGCTACACTAGTCACAACTAGAACCAGCCTAAATGTCCATAGACAGGTGAATCGCTGAAGAAAATGTGGTACAGATGCAGAATGAAATTGAAGGCAGCTGGGAGGGGAAATGACGTCACATGCCAGGGAAGTAAACACAACTGGAGATTATTATGTTAAGCAAAGTAATGAGCCAGACTCAGAAAGACAAATCTGCTGTGCTCTCTAGTATTAGCGTAAAGTGTGTGCGTATGTGTGTATGTGTGTGTGCATTTGTGTGTATATGTGTGTGCATGTGTGCGTGTATGTGTGTGTATGTGTATATGTGTGTGTATATGTGTGCATATGTGTGTGCATGTGTGTTTGTGTGTATGTATGTGTGTGTATGTGTGTATATATGTGTCTATGTGTGTATATATGTGTGTGTGTCTGTATGTGTGTGTTTGTTTACGTGTGTGTATGTGTGTGTATGCATGTGTATATATGTGTGCATATATGTGTATATGTGTGTATTGTGTATATATGTGTGTATGTGTGTGCGTGTGTGTATGTGTGTATATATGTATATATGTGTGTATGTGTCTGTGCATGCGTGTGTGCGCGTGCGTGCGTGTAGATTACGATACTAAGCAGGGAACCATGGGAGGAAGAACATACCGGAAGGGTGGAGGACCAAAGGAAGGACATGACATGAGCAAAGGGGAGTGTGTGGGGCATCAGAGAGCAGAGAAATGGACGGAGAACACGGCGTGCAGGAAAGCTGCCCTGACGAGACCTGTTCCTGGTCCGGGGAGACAGGCGCCCGAACCGCCAGCCAGTTTCCCCAGCGCCTTTTGCTGCAGAGACTCTTCTGCAGCAGTTTTGGCTTCTCGGTCAAATATCAGGTGCCTGTCACTGATCGGGGTTCTATCTGGATCTTCTGTTCCATCATGTTTATACATTATGTTTATACATCTTTATGTTTGTGTCAGTACCGTGATAGTTTTGCTACTATAACTTTGTAATATTAACGTGAAATCTGGTATGGTGATGCCTCCAAACTTTTCTTTTTTAACTTTTTATTGATAGCTTCCATAATTACAGACTGCTTCCCCCTCCCCCATATTTCTTCCCCCTCTCAATTAGTCTCTGTTTTGTTTCTGTGTCATCTTGTTTTCCTCCCATTATGTGTAGGTATTATCAGGCACTGTGAAGTCATGAACATCAAGGCTGTTTTGTGTCTGGAAGTTTGCATTGTTAGTGGTCCTTCCCTGCCTTTGGCACCTCCAAACTACACCCCCCCCACAGAATTGCTTCAGCTCAGCTGTGTTTGTTTGTTTTGTTTTTTCTTTTTGTGCTTCCAAATTAATTTCAAGATTGTTTTTTCTATGTCTATGAAGAATGGTGTTAGAATTTGGACAGGGATTGCATTGAATCTGCTGTAAACAGCTACTTTCATCACATTGATTCTCCCAACCCATAAGCATGGGCGATCTTTTCATCTTTGTGGTTGTTTTTTTGAATTTTCGAGGTAGGGTCTCGCTCTAGCCCAGGCTGACCTGGAATTCACTATGTAGTCTCAGGGTGGCCTTGAACTCATGGTGATCCTCCTAACCTCTGCCTCCCAAGTGCTGGGATTAAAGGCGTGCACCACCATGCCCGGCTTCATCTTTGTGGGTTTTTTTTGTTTTGTTTTGTTTTTTTTTCGAGGTAGGGTCTCGCCCAGGCTGACCTGGAATTCACTATGTAGTCTCAGGATGGCCTTGAACTCACAATGATCCTCCTACCTCTACCTCCCAAGTGCTGGGATTAAAGGCGTGCGCCACCACGCCTGGCAAGGCCTGGATTCTTTTAGTCAAGAGTTTTTTTGTTCTTTATTACAACTTCACTCTCACTGCTTATTGTAGATATGATTAAATTATTTCTCTCATCTTGGTTTAATTTTGGTAGGCCGTATGCGTTGATAAATTCATCCATTGTTTTTAGATTTTCGAACTTAGTGGAATATGTTTGTAAATTATGTCCTAATGACTTTCTGATTTAATAATTTCACTATTAGCTGTCATAATGTCTTCCTTTTCATCTCTACTTTTAAAAATATCTTTATTATGAATAATTATATACATTCTATGAGCAAATCTTATGAATGTGTCCCTGTTTCCCTCCTCTCTGTCCTCTACCCACTGGGGTCCTTCCTTGGCGCACATACTGGATTTGTCCATAGGTTAGAGGTTATGAACTGCACCAGAGCCAGTTTTTCATTCTTTTTTTTTCCTTCCTCCTTGTGTATTGTTGCTGGGTGGGTGGGGGCTTCATCTCTACCTTTATCAATTAAATTTGGCTTGATCTTGTGTTTTCCAAAGCCCTATGGTATGTAATTAAGTTATCCATTTGTGATCTCTCTTTCTTAAAATAGGCATGTAACGGGGTGATCGGGGGTTAGAATTTAGATAATACCCAGCAAAAATTCCAATGCACCCCAAAGTTTAAAGAGTATCTGAGTTCTTTTTTTTTAAAAAAAAATTTATTTATTCATTTTTCAAGGAGAGAGAGAGAGAGAGAGAGAGAGAGAGAGAGAGAGAGAGAGAGAGAGAGAGAGAGAGAGAGAGAAACACACCAGGGCCACCACCTTGTGGGTCTGGCTTATGTGGGTCGTGGGGAATTGAACCAGGGGCCTTAGGCACTGGAGGCAAGTGCCTTAACTGCTGAGCCATTTCTCCAGCCCCTGAGTTAATAAGGTAGAGTGGGAGACTTTATTATTTAAGGGAACATGGGGAGTTACAGAGTTCTCCAGCCACAAGTGTGGGGAGAAAATGTAGAGAGTTTAACAGAACTTATTTTGTTCAGCTAAATAAGCAGCAGAAGAAAAGATAACAGGGAGCTCCCATCATGAGAAGAAGAGGTTCCTGAGGGAAAAAGTCTGGAGCCTGCCTCCCCCCTTAGCTGGGGTGGGGGTAGGCCTTACCCTTCTAAGGCCTGGAGATTCAGAGGTCCTTCTGCTAACTTTCCATGTGGGGAAGAGAGGGCTTTCTTCTAGGGAAGTTAATTTAAGTTTTCCCTAGGTGAGTCAGAGAGACAGCTGATTGGTTCATATCTGACCAATCAGTTTTACATCTCAAAGTTTTTTGAGCAATGATAATCTTAAATACTTAGAGTTAATTGCAGACTTATAAATTGTCCTCACTCTCCTTTATAGTGGCAGGTTATGTCCAGTCCCCCCCCACACACACACAGGTAGGGTCTCACTGTAGCCCAGGCTTACCTGGGATTCACTATGTAGTCTCAGGGTGGTACATGCCTTTAACCTCTGACCTATCTCTCCAGCCCCCCCCCCCAAAAAAAATTAAGTTTTAAGCTTGATGTTTCTCCTTATGATAACATTTGATGTCTTTATATTTGTTATAAGGGCAGGGAGGGGTAGCTCATGCCTGTAATTCTAAAACTTGGGAGGCTGTGGCAATAGGATCACTGTGAATTCATGGACAGTCTGAGCTACAGAGTGTGTACAAAATCAACCTAGGCTAGAGTAAGACCCCAGCTCAGCAAAACAAAACACACACACACACACACACACACACCTTGTTAAAGTTTGCAACCTAAATCTGTATTGCTGCTGGTTGACATTCATGGTCTTATAGGCAAAGCCCAAGTAGGACTGATAAGTCATCAGCATCTTCTAAGAGAGAGCGGGAGACTTGATGCTGTGTTGCCATGGTGATAGCTGCCTATGTCTTTCCAGCAACAGGACCTGTTAATATTATTGATATTGACACAAATGTCGGTCAGCACCTGCAAGCCAGAGGGCAGCTTCTCAGGATGCTTCCCTTAAAGGCCAATCAGTAAGGATTAGACACATTAGCGCTCAATTACTTTTAATTGTGAACTGCAAAGATTCTAATTCTCACTGCCAACCTGGAATGTTCACAGAGACAAGTCCAGATAGGTGGTTACTTTCAAGAGAAAACAAAGGCCACAGAGTTGGGCTGAGGAGATGGCTCAGAGGATAAGGCACTTGCTTCCAACTTGCTTCCAGTGCCTAAGGCTCTGGGTTCAATTCCCCAGTACCAACATAAGCCAGACTCACCAGGTGGTGGCCCTGGTGCTCTCTCTCTCTCTCTCTCTCTCTCTCTCTCTCTCTCTCTCTCTCTCTCTCTCTCTCTCTCTCTCTCTCCCTGCTTGAAAATGAATAAATAAAATATTTTTTTTAAAAGGCCACAAAGTTTACAGAGAACAGCCACTGTGGGGATGGGCAGCAATGACCAGCCATATGACCACCATCACAACCAGGCTGGGAGGATTCCAAGGAGCCTGATCCAGACAGGACACAGCATGAGAGGAGACGGGTCCGAGGCTCTGACATCCTGAAGTCCTGCTGACAAGCTAACTGCAGCCTCCACCCTGCAAAGCCCCAGTCCCCTCAGTCTCACAGCCTCCTGAAATTAGGTTAGGCAAAAAGTAAACCCAATTAATAAGCCAAAAAAAAAAAGAATGGTTATATACTTGCTTATTTCAGAGACTGAAGAGCTATCCTGGGCTGGAGAGATGGCTCAGCGGTTAAGGCACTTGCCTCCAGTGCCTAAGGCCCCGGGTTCAATTCCCCAGGACCCACATAAGCCAGACCCACAAGGTGGTGGCCCTGGTGCGTTCTCTCTCTCTCTCTCTCTCTCTCTCTCTCTCTCTCTCTCTGCCTGAAAATGAATAAATAAAAATATTTAAAAAAAAGAGCTATCCTTACAAGGATCATCTCTTCCTCAGGGTTAAATCTAAATCTTGGCATTCAGTTTAGCTCTTACTTATGAACTAGACAGATTGTTTTTCTTTAATGGGTTTCATGAAAGTACAAAGAATGGTCCCAGTCATTTGAAAAGAAAGTTTGAAGGCTTCCGACTGCATAATAGTACTATTTACTGAGAACAAGTTCTCTTTATACGTCAGCAAAACCAGCCCAGGGCCTGGCCAGCTGCATTACCTTCTCTTGCACGGCCCCCTTCCTGCCATTCGTGTCCAGAGGGAGCCAGAAAGGGCCCGGAGGCTCTGCTTCAGGAATCCCCCCCTGGGGAACCTGAGACCAACTGTGACAATGAATTCAGACATTGATGAGAAAAGGATCTGTGCCCTGGAAGCATGCAGACTATAGTTTAGAAGGTTCCTGACATCTATGAACCCCTTGCACCAAAGGACTAGTTTTTATTTAACTTTTCTTCCCAGTGTTTGTCTCAATGACTGGAAAACAGCGATTTAAAGTGGTTAATGGACCTTGAACAGTTAACTAGTTAAGTCAGTATCTTGATGTATTAGTAATGTATCTACACTTCATGTTCTTTTTATTTATTTATTCATTTTTCAAGCAGAGAGAGAGAGAGAGAGAGAGAGAGAGAGCGCACACCAGGGCCACCACCTTGTGGGTCTGGCATATGTGGGTCCTGGGGATTTGAACCCGGGGCCTTAGGCACTGGAGGCGAGTGCCTTAACCGCTGAGCCATCTCTCCAGCCCTACACTTCATGTTCTTTTATTGAGGTTATTACTAGTTTTCCAAGGTACACATTTTTTTGTTAGAAAAAATTTTTTTGAGGTAGGGTCTCACTTTAGCGCAGGCTGACTGGAATTCACTGTAGTCTCAGGGTGGCCTCAAACCCATGGCGATCCTCCTACCTCTGTCTCCCAAGTGCTGGGACTAAAGGTGTGCGCCACCATGCCTGGCTAAAAGTCTTCTTTTTTTTATAACTACTTATTTGTAAGCAGAGAGAGAGATATGAGAGAGAGAGAGGAGTGTGAAATATGAAATATGATTATGGAATTTAAAGTATGTTTGAAATAGAAAAGTAGAGACTTTTGTGAAACAAAATGGCTAAATACTTATTTCAATGTGCTCACCTTAGCCTGGGAAGCTGTGCTATAGCTCCCTGGGAAAATGCTGAACGTGCAGCTGGGGCTGGCGATAAGAGTTAATTGGGCGCCGGTTGTGGTGGCACACGCCAGTAGCATATTGCTGAAGAGGCGGAGGCAGGAGGATCATGAGTTCGAGGCCAGCCTGGGCTACACATTTAGCCGGGCGTGGTGGCGCATGCCTTTAATCCCAGCACTCGGGAGGCAGAGGTAGGAGGATCGCTGTGAGTTCAAGGCCACCCTGAGACTACAGAGTGAATTCCAGGTCAGCCTGGGCTAGAGTGAGACCCTACCTGGAAAAACCAAAAAAAAAAAAAAGAGTTAATTGGGAAGCAGAAATGTACTAATGGCCATCTTCTGCGCTCTGTAAGAGAAGCTTATAACATAGGAATGTAGAAAGATTAGAATGATCAAACACCGGACTTCTGGCCAAGCAGATGTTTTTCTATTTAGCTCTAACCATCGCTATATGCTTCTGTACACATTCTTGTGCAGGCAGTAACCTCTGACCCTCACCCCCAGACCCAAAAATATACTTGTGTTTATCCTAAGAAAATGTTTGCTTTGGGCTGGAGAGATGGCTCAGCAGTTAAGGCGCTTGTCTCCAGTGCCTAAGGCCCCGGGTTCAATTCCCCAGGACCCACATAAGCCAGACCCCCAAGGTGGTGGCCCTGGTGTTCTCTCTCTCTCTCTCTGTGCATCTGCTTGAAAATGAAAATAAAAAGAAAATGTTTGCTTCAGCCTTTAAAGAGTTCCACTAGAATGCTGAGCGCCGCAGTTCCCAGCTAGCTTCTCAGCTGTGCGGCTGCGGTCCAGGTTCGAACCTGTCTGAACAAAGCGACCCGTGCGTTTGCTCTGAGTCTCTGGTGGTCCGTCTTGGGGGATCTTGGAACCTTACAAAGAGAGAGAAGAGAGAGGCAAATCATGGGCACACCAGGGCCTCCAATGCTGCAAACTGACCCCAGGGGCATGCACCACTTGGTGCGTCTGGCTATAGGTGGGCAATGAGGGATGGATTTCAGGTTGGCAGGCCTTGCAGGCAGGTGCCTTAACTGCTGAGCCATCTCCCCAGCCCTATAACTGTAATTTCTTTCTTTTTTTTTTTTTGTTTTTTGGCTTTTCGAGGTAGGGTCTCGCTCTAGCCCAGGCTGACCTGGAATTCACTCTGGAGTCTCAGGGTGGCCTTGAACTCACGGCGATCCTCCTACCTCTGCCTCCCAAGTGCTGGGATTAAAGGCGTGCGACACCACGCCCGGCTCTATAACTGTAATTTTAAAAAAATACTATATTTATTTATTTGAGAGAGGAGAGAGAGCGAGAGGGAGAGAGAGAGACGGAGAGAGGAAGGCAGAGAATGGGCGCACCAGGGCCTCCAGCCACTGCAAATGAACTCCAGACACATGCGCCCTCTTGTGTGTCTGGCTTTACATGGGCACTGGGGAATCGAACTTAGGCCCTTCTGCGTAGCGGGCAAATGCCTTAACCGCTAATCCATCTCTTCAGCCCTATAACTGTAATTTTTA
>PVHP010011667.1:0-44680 GCA_004024765.1 Zapus hudsonius
CTCCTATCTCTCTCTTCCTCTCTTCCCCTCCCCTTCCCTTCCCTTCCCTTCCCTCCCCTCCCCTCTCCTCCCCTCTTCTTTCTCTTATCTCTCCATTTTTCTTTCATTTTAAAATACTTATATATTATGTTTTACATAGGTTCAAATCTTACATCTTCTCTTCCCCAGGAGCTTTGAAATGTTATGGCCCAGACACACTTCCAGATGGTTCTGCTTCTTGCCTTTTCTCTGAAAAGTTATCCAGCCTTCCCTACCACAATGAAGCATACTCCTTCTCCTCCAAAATTAGCTGAAATGAATTATTTTATTTCTTAAGTGACTTCTGATCATCTATCTAAAATTTCTGTTTTTAATTTTAAAATTTCCCTTGAAATATCTTGATAAGCAACCTGTTACACTCTATACCAGTGCTTCCCAGATTAAAATGGTTTTTGATAAAATTGCTAGACTCTCTTCAAAATATTTGAATCAACACAGGATAGGCCATTGAGACAGGAACCAAGGATTTTCGACACAAGGACCTCTAAGCCCGCAACAATAAAGCAGCCTTATTACTCACCCACCACGACTCAGGGAACTAAGCGGAAGAGGGGGCGGAAAGATTGTGAGAGCCGTGGTGGGGGAGACTGTCCGGAGACATGACACCCATCAGTGACAACACACTTGGGCCAGGAAGACTGGGATGAGTACTAAGATATACAGGATAACTTGCCACAAGGACTAATACAGACAGCCCACAGAGGAGGATATACAACTGATCAGGGATGGGGAGGGGGTGAATTGGGGAATTCGGGATAACAACGCATGGTTTGCCCACTAAATAATGTAACACATTATGGACAATAAATATATATTAAAAAAAAATAGATTCATGAGTTGGCTACAGCCCCAGAGATTTTTAATGAGCAGGTCTAGGTGGGCCTCATACGTGTGCATTGCAGCTGAAATGGGTGCTGTGAATTGTGAAAAGTTCAAATATACTCCTATGTAGCAATTCCCTTGTCATTGTTGGGGCAAATCATCCAACCAGAAGCAGTTTATGGAAGCAAAGGGTTTATTTCTTGCTACAGTTTTGAGGAGAAGTTTCATAATGTCTGGGAGAGCGTGATAAGAACAGAGAGAAGAGTCACATTAGCTGGGAGGAAATGACACAAGTGAGCTGAGCTTACACTGGCAAGTGGGGCTGAATCATCAAATCCAAGGCCCCTCCCCCTGACACACCTTCTCCAGCAAGGCTCTTCCTCCCAAAGGCTCCACCAGTAGGAAATCAAGAAAAAGGCCTAATCACAAGCACATGTGGTTGTGGGGAAATTTTATATTAAAACCACTCCATCCTAATAAATAATAAAAAGTGACATTATTTTCACTACTTAAAGGTAATAGATTTTTGTGTAGATCTTATTTTGAAACATTAATAAAATAAAGATACATTGGCTCAAATGAATATATTGTGTTGCTCTTGGGATAAATATTGACACAATTATTCCAGATGCAGAAATACAGGTGCTAGGTAGTCACATATTTAAAATTGTCCAGGTGAGTTACAGAAGGACTAGGGCTGGTCTTGGCTTTCAGTTCAGACTCCTGTTTTCTTTGGCATATGTGAGCTCTCATTTCTGTCTGCAGTTAGATCATCCATGATAGTGAGGAATGACACCCCTGATCTTTCTTGGGTCAGAAAGGTTCCTTGAGCTTCGCTTTGCAGCAGAGGCAGAAAAAGGTTTTCCTTAAAGAAATAGAAGAAGAAATAACAAGCAAAAGAAAGAGAATTTTTCTAGATCAACCCACTAGTCATCTTCAATGGGATCTGCAGTGCTAAATAGACAGCCACAGGCTGAATTCCTCTGAGAGAAGACCGGCACTTACACACTCTTGTGGTCTAGTTTTGTTCTTATTAATTGAGATGAGACAGAAGCTATGAACAAGTTATCTAACACTGCAGATATGTACCTTCTGTCTGAACTTAATTACTGTCCCACCACTAAGTGTTTGCTCTTACCTCACCTTCCACATCTCAGCTGTTGGGAAGTAAATCCCAAAACGTTCCCTGATTAAATTCTTGTTTCATGCTCGTAAGCTAATATTGAGATGCTAAGCCAGAAGGTGGAGGCATTGTTAGTGACAACTAAAATTAAAAACAAAGTGAGAATTAATTTGTTTCTGTAGTTGTCAATGGGAACTCCTCTGAGAGAATCCTAGTATATAACTCCAGTTGCTGAAATGTGCTAACAGGGATTATATCCAGGGGCTCATCTTCAGTAAATACCAGCCCCTTAGCATACAGTGAGATTTCAGGTCATCCAATAGGCTTTGCCTTACTAAACCTTTGCTTTATTGTTTGCTTCAGATACATTGTAATAGACATTTTCTCACAAAAGTTTTGCTACTCCGAATATTAAGCAATTTGCAAGTGACATATTTGACTCTATGTTTTTAATTGTGGTTGTTTTATCCCATTCTTTTTCACATTGAAATGGCAAATGAAATTTGAAATGTATCTCTAAAGGTTACACAAGATTAAATAAAGAAAACTGGACATGTTTGAAATGCTTCTTTGATATGCATTTTATTTATCGTAATCATATTTTAATTGATAAGACAAACTTACACATATTTATGAGATACCATGTGATTTTTTTTTTTTTTAGATAATGTCTCAAGCTAAGCATCCCAGAAGCCTGGGCTGAAACTGGCCCCAAACTATGATGTTCCTGAGAACTAGGATTATAGGCATACACCATCAAACCCAGTTTATGTGATGTGGGGATTGAACCCAGGGCTTTAGCCAAGGACACTCCTAATAGAGTTACATTCCCAGCACCCCGTGTGATCTTCTGATACATGTGTACATAGTGTAATTTTAAAATAATGTTAAACATGTCTATCCACTCACACTTTTACTTCTTTACAATGAAAATTGTGTCTCCTAACTATTGGAATAATATAGTACATTATATTTATCTATGACCACCCATTTGAGTCATAGCACAGAAGAACTTTATAATACTTATGCATTTTAATCTAAGTGTAACAGAGTAGCCAATAATCAACCTTTCCCCATGATTTCTTATTGTTCTATTCTCAACTTCTATGAGGATTTTTTTTTAATCCACAAACTGGTAAGATCATACAGTACCTGTCTTTCTGTGTATACCTTATTTCATATAGCATAGCTCCAATTCAATTCATGTTTGCCTAAATTACACAATTCCATCTCTCTGATGGCTGAATAGTGACTAGTTGCACGTGTGTGCCACATATATTTATCCATTCATTAGCAACTGTTCACTAAAGCGGGTTCCATTTCAAGTTTATTGGGAGTAATACTTCAGTGAACATGGGAGAGATTTTTCCTGTGGTGATTTTGAATGTGATGTCCCCATAGGCTCATGTGTTTGTGATTAACTTTCCTATTTAGTCCCCACCTAATAGAGTATTTGGGAGGCAGAGCCTGGCTGGAGGAAGTGTGTCACTGGGTGGGGTGGGGGGTCGTACCTTGGAGTAGAATACAGCTCTGTGTATTTATGGTCAGCTCATGCTTGCTGGTGCTGGCTATTGTCTCTCTATTATGGATGTATAAAGAAATGAGCCAGTTTCTTTTGCCCTGGAAATTGTGATCCTGAAATAAGCTCTTTCTTCCTATAATCTGCTTCTGGTCTTTTGTTTGTCCCAGCAACAAGAAGGTAAGGGCAACATCTCTTCAACTTAGTGATTTTAGATATTCCTGAGAAAGATAAGTTCATGAAGACCCTTCATACTGTTTCTACTATGAATGTACCAATTATCCTACCTCCAAAAGTGTGTAGGGGGGTTCCCTTCTCTCTTTATTCTCATTAGCACTTCTTATATCAAATATTTTTGTTATTCTTATTTATTGTTATTGTTATTCTTACTTCAGGGAGGTGAAACCATACAGTGGTATATTCCCCTACTACTTAGTGAGTACTCCTTTTGTCATGTACCTGTTGGCCACTTGCACATCTCCTTTAAAAATTATTTAGGTCTAGTGTGAATTTTTAAATCGGGTTTATTTGTATCATATATATATATATATATATGTATATATATATATGGTATGTTAATTTCTTGGTAGATGATGTTTGGTTTATGAATATGAATATTTTTCTTCTATTCTATAGATTATCTCTTGTCTCTTGGTTATTTCCTTCACTCTAAATCTGACTTTTAGTTTGATGTGCCATTATATTTAGCTTGATTTCACATTTTTGCTTTTGTTTCCTATGGTTTGGAGACTTGTCAAAAAATCATTATCAATTCCAATAACGACATATCTTTTGTATTTTTTGTTTAATATTCATGCTTGTAAACCATATTGCTGTCAAAAAGTACTAATCTGTGTGGAGTGAATTTTCTGCTTACTTGAAAACAGCAACATGCTGATGGATTCTTTTGCAACTGGCTTTGACGTACTTCAGAGTACCTGGGGAAAAACTTTCTGTGCTCAGGGAGTACTAGTATACCCCTCCAACATTCTACTAGCCTCATCCAATAATGAGCTTTGCATTTTATGTATTATGTATTTCAGTTCTGAAATTTTCATTATTTCTTTTGTTTTATATTTACTAATTGTTTTCTTTTTCAGCAAGACTTCATTTCAGGCATATATATATATATACATATATATATATATGTATATATATATATGTTCGTTGAATTATTCTGATCATAGTTATTATCAAATCTGTATCAAACAGTTCTAACATCTGTGTCTTCTTGATCTCAGCCTGTGGCTCTTGATATAATTAGATTTTTGTTGAACGTAAAATTTTAGGTCTCACATTATCGGGGTGCGGAGGAAGATACTATGGTATCTAACATAGTTGTTGATAGAAAGTTGTCATTTATGTAATTGTGCTGGTCATTCTAAGATCCACTTTGTGCTTTTCTCCAGATACTCTCTGTAGGCAAAGTCACTATCTTCTGAAGGCATTTCTTAGGCTCTTCTGGACATTAGCCTTCCAGCAGCAAGTGTGACAAATTAACCTAGGGAGATTGACAGACAGGAAGAAACAGACCCAAAGAATTCATCAAAACTTGTATTTTACTTTAGTCTAGAAGTCAACATGTTATTCTGAATTAATGTTTTGAGTAGGCCTCTACTGTAGAATCAGTAAACAAACAAACAGGTAATGACAAAATGTTCATCTTACATATTCCATATCTATAAAGCTAGCCCAACAAAACTGAAACAAAATTTCAATGCCATATGATGCAGAAGTGTAAAGAGCAATGGGTAATAGATAAAATTTGGCAATCTTCAAAATAAACAAAAGTACAAAACCTTAGGGCTCAGCCAGGTAGGGAGTGAATACTAAAGCTAATTAGCACAATGGAATAGGTTGTATACACTGTGTTGGAATTTTCTCAATCAAAAGCCTCATCTATTTTAAAAGGGTGACAGTTGAACACAGAACTATGTATGTTCCCATTGCCACAGTGTGTGTCGTGGTATCCTCATCACTTGGTATTTCCTGTCAGTCCACTGTGGCCCTGATTGCTGTGATTCCTGCATTGGGCTTTTCTGCTAGACAAAGACCTGTCAGTGTGTCTGTCTGAGTAGGGCATGCAGGTCTGAAGAGGGAAGCGATAAGCTAAAGGTCTGGATATCTGCCAGAACCAAAAAAGTGAAAGCAGCATAATACAGTTGGAATTAGAAGTATTCATTAATTTCTATATCTGGAAAAGACATTTGGAAAGCATATTATCAGCATGTATGACTGGAAAATTACAGATTTACTACACGGATAACAAAAGATTTATAGAGGTGGAACTGGGAATAGGATGTGCAGTAGGGAGAAATTCCTTGTCAGATTTTAATTTCATTTTATCCTTTCCCAGAGTCTTTATTTTATCATTTTGTTTTTATGTTGGACTGGGAATTGAACTCATGGCTTTGCTTATGATAGGCCAGTGCTCTACCATTGATCTAACCCTATAACCCCTATTGTATTTTAGATTTTATACAAACTTCAGTCTTCTGTCCAATAATTATGGGATGGTTTATTATTCCATCTTGATTTTTGAATTATGTTCATTTTAATCTACTGTAAACTATTATGTGACATGATCTAACACAACAGAATCCGGACAGAAAACCAATTTTTCCTATATAGACAAAAAGGAAATTAACCATTCAACTGAAAGAAGAAAACTAGTTATAAAGAAATGAAGACATAGCCCCTCCCCATTATTTTAATATTAGGAAACTTGTGTCTAGTATACATCATCACATCCTGGTTCATATTCATCATAAGTAACTATTACTAAATGATTAAATTTGACATGATAACTTTCCCCCCTACAGCCTTTAGAGACAAGTCTAATTTCTACAACTTGCTGCTGTGGACAAAAAATTCATTTGTTTATTTTTAAATTCTAGTAGTTTTCCATGTGTGAAAACAAATCAAAATTGTTAGTTTATTTATTTTATATATATTTTTTCTTTTGAATAAAGTGTTACTGATACCCAAAACTCTTCAGAACAATATTTGCCCTTGAAACACTGCAGATTTGAAATGTGAACACAATGCAATCGTAATATTATTTATTTCCCTTATTATCCCCTTCCCTAGGTACAAAATTATGCCTTCTTTTATTTTAATTATGAAATACTGGATCTCAAGTATGGATGGATACACTCAAACTTTCTTCGTGATAAAAACTACAAAGTACCCTTGGTAAAACCACTATATCCTTCTGAAATACAAAGCACAATAAATGGACTATTCCAATGGGCAGATGTTAGCGTAAAGTGTGCATTGTTTAGAAAAGGAGTTAATTAACAACTTATTAATTGGATATAAAATCTGAAACTGTTGTACTTCTAGAAAATACATAATTTTCTTCAAGTATTATTAAAGCGTTTTTGTTGTACCTATTAAAGATTCTTGTCTCTAAGTTAATTTCATTATGCTAATAAGCTATCATCGTTACAGAACCTAAGCTTTGATCCATGTTAATTGTCGTGATCTTCAAAGACAAAGTCACCACTTACTTTAAATGAATTTTACATCTTTTTAAAGAATCACACGGAAATTAGGGGAAGTAATTAATTTTTTATTATGTGTCTCAATATTTTTAAGGGAAGAAGTCAATGGTATTGGCTAGAATTCATTTTAACATTTAACTAGGGAAAACAGCATGAGGCAAAAAAAAGTTCAGATGCAAAAGATTAAAGAAAATTTGAAACTGGGACCTAATTTGTCTTGATAAACTTTGGTGTTTTATATGCTTCTTTTGTTCTCAGTATGAAACTGCAGGGTTTTGATTTGTAGAAAAAAAAACCCCAACTTTTGAAGAATTAATTCTTTCCAATTTTTATTCATTTCTTTGTCTTTCTCTTACAATAGGACACATGAGTTGACCTTCAAACCATAACACTTTTATGTATCTATGAACCTACAAGGTTAAATCTATCCGTGGACTGATCTGAGCTATTGTACAGCAAGAGTATGTTTCTGTGCTGTAGAGAAGACCTACTTATTCTATTTGGCAACTATCTGTTGAACCTTAATGAAATTGTGAAATCACATTGTTTACATTTCTTTCTGGGGATTAGCAAAAGTTAAGTGTGGAAATATTAATTCAGTTTTGTGGAATTTTTTGTGTGAAGACAATGTGCACTTTAAGAACATGTCTGGAAGGATAATTCCCGGTGCGGTCTTTGTCACACATTGATAGAGGTATTTTTAAATGCTATTATCGCATGATTAAAAACCAGAATCAAAAGTGGGAAATAGGCTTTGGAGATGGCTGGGCGGACAGAATGCTTGTTTACAAACATAAGTTCAGAACCCTAAACCCTTTGTAAAATGCCAGGTGCCTATAATCCAGGTGCTGGAATGCAACCATAAGTAATAGATAGTTTAGCCAAACAGGATACCTATAGGTTCAAAAGAATAAGGTCAGAAATGATTAGGGAAGTCATGTGATGTTGATCTTTGGCCTCCACATACATGCACAAGCATATACACATATGAACAGACTTATAAATATGCATGCACACTCCAAACACATGCAATAAATAAATAACAAAGGAATGAATAAATAAATACATTTAAGAAAGGAAGAGAAAAGCAATGTTGAAGGTATCTTGTCATTGCTGGGACAAAGCACGTGAACCATAGCGGTTGATGGAAGGAAAGGGTTTGCTTGGGCTTACAGTTTCGAGGGAAAGGTCCATGATGGCAGGGGAAAGCATGGCATGAGCAGAGTTTGGACATCACCTCTGTCACAGCAGTTGGAAAAAAAAACAGTAGGAGAGTGAGTCAAGTTCCAGCAAGAGTGACATCTGTTTAAAAACACTTCAAGTGAGAAAGACAAAAGCATGGAATTCTTTATTTTGCCTTAAAAGTTCAGAGATGGGGTCAACTGCCAAGATGGCAACTCTGCAATATATTTAATCTTTTTCGTAACTTTGGAGTGTGGAAGAGATACTGCAATTGAAGATGTGATAATAAAACAAACAGGACTTTACTAGTTGAGATAAGAAAATGCTTCCCAGGAAGTGGAAATGTACCAACTAGTTTTCAGATTTCTGGTATCTCTAATGTCCTTGTTAATATGTAGGAACATTTTGGTACAAGAGACAATCTAATGGTGAAATTGCACTTCACTGGGAGGAATTGTAGAAGTGATGAATTCATCATAATGGTTTCTTAATATGTAAATTGATAGCTCTCAATTCTTTATGTAGAAGATAATATTTTGGTGTCTCAATTCTTTGTGTACAAAATAATATTTTGATGATGGTAAAAAAATTTGAATAATAACGCAATGCCTTAGAGATTTGTTTTTAATAACTATTCCTAGGCAATTCTAATGCACATGGTTAAGGGACCTCAAACCTTAAATTTTGATGGTGGTTTTGAAATGGTTAAAAGCAAATTTGACTAATTAATTGAATTACAGTGTTCTAAATAATTTAACTCCTCATTATTACAGTATTTTTCCTCTTCAAACTTCACTGTCTGTATCTTTTATGGTTCAGTTACCATTTTTATTTCTATTCCTTGCATAAACGTGGCAATTAATGACAATTTGTTAAATATAAAAATGGGAAATATTCTTTATATTTTAATATATTATATGCTTAATTTTAATTATTCTTTAAAGTCATAACTTAAAATGTTAATGTCCATGAAATTACTTTTTATTGAAGGTGGTAACTTTGGGTTACAGGTAAGTTTGAGAGACATAGAAAAGAGGACAAAGAACTCAAACTTATATACCTTAGAAGATTGTGTGGCAGGGGGATGAGGGGCAATAAAGCAAGATACAAATTCATTTCAGTCAGCTTTCCATTTGTCAGAGAGCTCTGATGAGAACAGAAAGAAAAATTAAAACTTACAGAAAAAGCGGAGCATGGTGGGCACATCTTTAGTCCCAGCACTTGAGAGGCAGAGATAGGAGGATCACTGTGAGTTCAAGGCCACCCTGAGACTACATAGTAAATTCCAGGTCAGCCTGGGCTGGAGCGAGACCCTGTCTCGAAAAACAAAAACAAAAAACAAAACAAATAAACAAAAATAACACTACCAGCTATAGACAGGTAAACAGACTGAAAACAGGTAATCTTTGTTTTATCTTCCTTTGTTACTGTTGGAACAGAACAAGATGTGGATTGCTCTTTGTGACAGATCTTAGCACTGATGTAAATAACACAAGTTCACTTAACTTCCTCAATCCCAACCAAAGCTGGTGGTCACTTATCCCAAAATAGCTCAATGCTATTTTTGTTGTTTTTTTTAAAGTAGGGTTTTGCTCTAGCCCAGTCTAACCTAGAATTCACTAAGTGAATTCTACCACGTGTGCTACCATATGTGGCTTTCAATGCTAAATACTTTGATTTCTGGCACAGTCTGTCTTGTACAAATATAATTTTACCAAATAAATAACTTTAGGGCATGGGAAGTATAGAACTCATTGGTAGAACATGTGACAAACATGTGTGAGGTTCTTTCTTTTATCTTTTATCACAAATACAAACAAAAACAAAAACAAAAAGGGAGCTTCTTATATCCGCCTTTCATATTATAAAAGTCAAAATAAGCAAATTTAAGGTTAAAACAGTTAAATTGTTTAATCAATGATATTATTTGTTATGTGAAAAAAACTTAAAAAAAACTTTTTTCTAAAACTATCAGAAAAGCATTGCAGGAGCTTCAAAGAGGTTTATGATCAAAGGTAGGAGCAAATTCCATGATTAAGGACCATAACATAGACTTTGTCAAATGCTGTAAGCATTGAAGCTCTGGGTAGGATTTGATTTATTTCTAAATAAGCATGGCCTTCCACCCAGAGGAAGATAATATTTGCAAAAAGAAATACTAGTTTTCCAAGTTTTTGCTTGAACTATACAAGTGTTCCTATTATTTATTATACTTTATTATATATGCCACAAAATTATGGCCCTGCCCATATTTTAAATATTTAAATCATGGTGATTTTATAAAAAAAATCTAGCTTTAATGAAACACATCTCTTCCCTCAAATGACTGGCCTTTCCTTTTACACAGCAAAGCCGAGGTGCATCTAGTCCAGGTCAAAATTTCTTCCTTCAGAGATGAACCCTGTGCTTTCTCATTCACCTCAGCACCTGCCAAACTGTGTTAACTCCAGCTAGAAATTTGGAGAAGGTCTAAAGACACTTGGGTTTGCCCCAGTTGATAAAAACAAAGTCTACAAGAGGTATATGTCGATCTTCAAAAACTGGGAACCTAATCCCATGTAAAAATCACCAGGATGTGTTTAAATTCAAAGAGATGTTAAGGAGAACAATGCAAAGAATGAAAAGAAAGAAAGCTAAAGGAAGAGTGAACTATCTATCGTCCTAAGACACATAAGACAGATAGGTTCACATACCAGTGCACCTTGCTTAAACCTAGGTTTCTGCATGTGTAAATATAAGATTAGGAAGGGAAATATTAGGGATTGGGGAAAATAATCTTAGTTCCCATGCACGCTAAGCAATATTCTAACTTAAAAATGTTAAAATATCTCTGGCTAAAAATTGTTATAAGATGTCTGAGGTTAACTGTGTTAGATGCTTTCTTCTCCTAAAGACCTTTGCTTTTAACTAAATGCTTGCTTATCTTACTAATTTAACATAGTCCTGCATTCTTCTTTGTAGTAATTTTGGGCTATCTGATAACATATAATGGAAAACATGTTTATGTCTTCCTCCAGTTCTCGTTGCATATTTCAAATGCTTAGAACAACAATTTTCAGAAGCTTTCATTAAGGTTAATTTAAAAACTGCATTAAATACAAACAGATTTTCCCACAAACAAAATGCAATGTGTACTTAACAGACTTCTGTATGTTATATTTGATAAACTACCTCATATAAATGCAAATTTTGACTTTCTGCCAGAACCAGGTGGTATGGAAAATATTTCTATTAAACAAATAATGCTAGGAGAACAAACTTGAAGCACTGGTATGTTGCATAGGGAAAGAGGATGTTTTCATTCAGTTTTGATGTATATTTTCAGCTTGACCTTTTTGTCAACAAAATGTAAGAAACATACTGAAATTAATATGTGGTGAGCAGTTGTCTCTAATATGAAAGAGAAGTCAAGAAAATAAACTTGGGGAGAATTTTACTTATTCAGAGAAGAAGACTAAAATTTCTTCTCTGTTTTCACATTCTGTTATTGTCTAATAGCATTTAAATCCTCCTTTAGTTGTCTGGAGAACTTTGATCTCAATCTCTAAGCCAAATTGAATAAGGGGAGCTGAATGATGCAGGACGATCCCACGTGTTGCCTTACATGGAAAAGCTTTGATGAACACTGTATAGACGAACTATAATCAGAACATAAAAGTCAACAGAATACTTACTCCCCAATCAGGTAAGCTCAGTCTAAATAGAAGAAACAAACATACACAACCTAAATGAAGAGATATCTTACAAAATCCTGGTCAGCGTACCTCCAATTGTTATTAAGCATCAAAACCAAGAAACTTTTGGAACACCTACCAGATCAGAAGAGAGTAAGGAAATGTTTGTTTTAGGACAAGTAACTCATATTTAGGAATAATGTTAATATTTAGAAAATACAATGCATTGTAAATATGCAATATAGGAATAATCTTCATTGTGGAAATATGCAAGAATGGGAATAATATGGAAAATTTTTACACTTGACATAACTATCCAAAAGAAATATATGAACTCAAAAGAAAAATTCTATGTTTATATCTACACTTGAAAATGTATATGAAGATAATGTTAGTAGTGATCATATCTTGTTTTATCTGGAGCTTCTGTTTAAGCCCTATTCTTGGAACTTTATGTGTTTATCCTTTCTGTGAGTTTGTTGATGTGGTTTTTATTCATTGATAAGCCAATATGACACAAGTAAGTAACTTGCCCAAGTACTTAATCTAATAAATAAAATAGTAGCTTTCCTTTCATCATTTACTTATGGCAACATCTATTACCATTTCTCTTAAATTTTTCTACCCAGTCTCCCAGGTCTTCATCTTCTTGGCATTGCTTTTTCTGACTATCCCTTTAGACTGATGACTCAGTCATGTGTCAGATATCGTAAGTGCTAAAGCAAGATTCTAATGCAAATCATTCTAGCTCTAGATTTGATGTATGTCACCCAGTGAATTAGCATGCTGACATTGTAGCATTTTCTACATGATCAGTTTGATTTCAGATAATTCTATGTAAGTATGGACACCATGAATCAATTATTATAATTATTATATTTGCCTTTCAGATATTAATAAATGAACATAGCTTACACATTTGAAATTATTAAAAGAATTTCGAAACCTATTTTCAAGTGAATTAATACATTAGAGTATACTGTACATTTTTATGGTATAGTATAGTATTTCAGTATATATTATCATTGTGCATTCATCATATAAGCATAACCAATATATCCTTCCCTCAAAGATTTTTCATTCCTTTGTATTAGGAACATATTACATCCCATCTAGCTGTTCACAAATATGCAATTGTTAGCAACCCTAGTTAACCCACTACAGATGTTCTACTACTAATGTTCCACTGCTCCAGAACATTCGAAATGGTCCCTGCTGTACAGCAGCATCCTTATACCCACTGACCAATCACACCTCCATACTTCATCCCCATCCTTTCCAGCTGCTAGGAACTATTCTATCTCTATTTCTGTAGCTAACTTCTGAGATTCCACATAGAAAGGAAGGCATGCAGTGTTTGTCTTTTTGTCTCTTGACTTGAAAAAGGATTTTCTGAGCAAATATTCACTACCAAATATATTTTTCATACAGAATATAGAAATCAACTTTCTCTTTGGTTAAACATTAGTTTCCAAATGAGAATGCTGATACATATTAACTTCATAATGTAAATTTTGTAAGCAGTCCAGGAGTGAATCAAGAGCTGGGAGAAAGGACTGGGGTAGCACATTGGGATCCTTTCTTATAGTGTCTAAGTGAAAAGTTACCAGAGAGAACTGTAGATTCAATTGTGTCATTATTTGTTTCATATAAAATGTTCGGTTCTCATACTTCCAAAGATAGTCAATGTTTTGGTGTAAAACAGCATATTCTTCCTGTTAGAGAAGGTAGATTTGGCGTGCTGTGGATTCCGGAGGTCTCCTAAGACATCTGACCTCATGTGTTATTTTTGCTAACCTGAGACTAACATAACTGACTCAGAGAAAATAACTTCATAATTGTCTCTAATGACTGCATCTGGCTGAGGACACGGCTCTTAAGAGCCAACCAGTTTTAATAAAATAATTTTCATTAATATCAAAACATACTTAAATGTATTTCCTTTTAAAAATCAAAAGGGAGCCAAGGATTTTAGAGTTCGTGCACTTTCAGAAAGAGATCTTTCCTCTCTGATTGAAATGAGAGCAGCAGTCACTGTTTGTTGCCTGAGAAATCCTGGTCTTTAGAGAGCTAATAAATTACACTGTACATATAGATAGTTGGCACAACCGATATTCTATTCCAAGGGGAAGTTAAATCTCAATATTATAGATGCTTTCCTTAATCCTTTATAATAAGCATTTTTCTGAATCCTTGAGAGATTTCAAAAGCCAGAAAAGGGTTTGATTGTATAAAGTATGATTTTAATGGAGGCTTAATAAAATCATGTGTACTTTAACATATTTAAAGTGAGGAAGCCTGACAAATGGCATTGACTTTATAACAAAATCAATATTTGCCTTGCTAAGTTGGGTAAATTCATTTCTCAAAGTTTATTTAGTATCAAAAGAACAAAATTCAAAGAATATGTAAAGCCAGAGACTTGCAAAATTGAATATGAAGTGAAACATTATCAAGACTGTATTAAGCTGGTCCAGATTAGTTATTATTTAAAGCAGATAGTCAGAAGTATTCAGCGTTTAAGGTAAACTTCTCAGATTTTAATATGAGTAACTTCAAATTCAATATTATTATATTTTTAATTTTTTTCTGTAGGAAAATTTCAGATGGTGAGCCAAGTATGGAATTATATGGTTGGAGGTTACATAGTGCAGACCTACAGAGTGTTTCATATTATGTCTAGAAGACAGAGCATTAGATTTCACAGGAAAGCCATTGAGATGCCTCACTGTTGAAATGTCTGACCTAGCTGCCATGCTGGGATTTGAATGACAAACCCAAGGGCCAAATTCATGAAGCAAATGCAATTTGCTTTTATACTCCCGATGCCCAAAACACTGGAATCTGCACTTTTAAACAGATACAATAAATTCTCTCATCCTTCCTCACAAAACTTTAAGCTTACAAATGTTTCTTACCTAACTTAACGCTTCTCCTTAGAGGCTTTAAAAGTCTGAAAAAATGCAGGGCAACCAAGAAAGGTGTTCCCAGCTTAGCCATCCTGTGTGTGCATGAGCTCGGCTTTCTTCCTCCTAAACCCAGGCAGATGCATACATAACCTTCTCACAGGCATCTGTCAGATGGATTGTATTACTGTAGAAAGTAGCTCATGTCATTGCTCTTCATGTTTATTTCCAAAAGAAGAGATTAAGTGTCACCAGTTAAACTCCATTGAATGGCACATTGTTTTTCTTTAAGGCTCCTTTCTTCCATCATTGTCAGAAAGTATAGCTGTGCATATTATTGATAATTCACATTTACAACATAAATTCACATCCTTTAAAATTTTAAAATTTTTCTTGATATTATGGCTTCTTATGTCAGAAATGTAGTCATAGTCCAAGTAAAAAAACTAATAATTGACTCTATGAAAAAAAAAAACAGATTTTCTTGCGAATACATAAAAAGTGAAAGTATGCTTTTTTTTTTCTAACTTCCATGATGAGATTTTCCTTTGCAGATGCACATACATAAATCTCTCTGGTTCTGTCATACCTTGTGAGTACTAACATAACATTATTTCAGTTATCAAATACTTTTTGTGGAGTGTGCATGTGTGAGGCGTGTGTGTTGTGCATGCATGCATGGGTGTGTGTGTCTTTGGCATGTGTGCAGAGGCCAGAAGTTGATGTCGGATGTCTTCCTTGAGTGCTTTCAACTTCATTTTCCTTACGCAGAGTCTCTCACTTGAGCTCCGAGCTGTCTGATTGGGAGAATCCAGCAAGCCAGCTTTGCCAACAGATCTGTTGCCTTTACCTTTTCAGAACTGGGATAATGGGCAGCCAGCCAGTTCACCACACCCTGCTGGGCATAAGCATGAGTGCTGGGGATTCAAATTCAGGTTCTTTGTTTGCAGAGCAAGCAATTTATCCACTGAGCTATCTGCTTTTCTATGTCCTTGCCAAATTTAAAGTCTTGCTCAGTCTCCCATAACTTTGTCCTTTTTTGACTGTTTCCTGACTCCTCCTTTAGAGTCATGTACATGATCTCAGGGACACTTAGTTGTCCATACCCTGAAGTGGTGGTGTAGATTGAACCTAGCACTGAGATTCACTTCCAGCTGAATAGGGATCTTCCATCATTCCTGTGACTTTCTAACAATTATAGCCCCTACTACTCCAGTGGTGAAGTGAACAGCTGATATTTAATAAACATGTTCTATGCACTCTCCCAAGTGTGTGCCTATTGACCAATAATGTCCAGTTATTTTTAAAGACAAGTACCCGAGGTAGCCAATGTTTCTTTTTTCTTCCCCTTTTGTGTGTTGTTGCTGGGGGGTTGGGGCAAAGTCTCTGGATATTCTCCCCCACCATGGCTCTTACAATCTTTCAGCCCCTACTTCTGCTTAGTTCCCTGAGTCATGGTGGGTGAATTTTAAGTCTGCTTTATTGTTGAGATGTTAAGTATCTCTGAACCTTTGCCATGGTTTGTGTTGGGTATCCTTGGTGTCTGTCTCCATTGACCTTTCATGGGTTATCAGACTTGCTGTGATTGGTCTCCTGTTTGTTTTGTCACTTTTTGGTAAGTTTTATTTGGGCCCTGTGTGAAGGTCAGGGGTGGTACATCTCCTGCCAGGATGTCAGCCATCATCCAGTGACTTGATGGAATTGAGTTGTCCCCGGCTCCCTCAATGCCTTCTGAAAAATACAAACAGAATCTCCATCGGAGAGTGAGATCAATATAGTTTCAGTGTGAGAAGCATTGCTATTTTGGCTAGCACCTAATGGGTGTAGCCTCTCTGTAGCTCTCTGGTAGTGGGAATTGCCTCTAGGATCCCGAGTTCTTGGTCCCCATAAGATTTTTTCCATGGATCCCAGCTCCAGTTAAGGATTCCTTGCCATTAAGCTGATCATAACCCCCTAACCTATGGACAGATCCAGTGTGCACATCCGAGGAAGTACCCCAGTTTGTAGGGGACAGAGAGGAGGGAAATTGGGACACCTTCACAAGATTTGCTCATACAATGTATAAACTTATTCATAATAATGATATTAAAATTAAAAAATAATAATAAAATAAAGACAAGTTGAATAGTAATATTATCTTGATAGTTGAGTCATAGAATCGTTATTTTGGGCAGAAATATTATTTAAATATTGTGATGATTATCTTGTACTCCTAATCAGAATGAATGCAAGTTCTATGGGAAAGGTATTTTATTTAAATTCTAAAACAACATTTCTGATTAGAAAATAAATAAATAAATGTAGGCATTTCTATCCAGAGGCTTAGTGACTCTGGTAGAAATTAGCAATTTTATGGTTATGCCAAATTGTGATGCCAAAATTTATCTTAGTAACAAGATTATGAGAAAAAATAAGAAATAAAATACCCACGTTATATAGAGACAGTGATGGTATTCTGAATTTCCACAGAGTAGCCTGTTTTGAAAAGAGAAAATAACACATCTGAGAACCAGTGATGTGTTAGGCATGGAGAAAGGAATTGTAATTGTACGATGGGACTGTGAGACCAGATAAGTTAGAACACAGTGGTTGATCCATGAGCCTCATGGGAGGTCAGAGTAATGCCAAGTTAATCTGTTGAGATAAATGAAAACCAAGGTCGGAAGACATGAGACCAACGTTAATAAGATACCATACTTTGCCTCTCTACTCAGACCACAGGAATGTTCAGTGAAAATGAGTGAGTTTTAGTTGAAGCTGCCTGTGAAAAGCTCATATTTTCACTGAAGTTAGAAAGGGAGATGTTTGTTTAGCAGAAACCAACAGAGGATAGAGCCAAGCAATGATGACACATTTGAGAAGGCATTTCTGGTCCTTCCTAAGAAGTAACTCATCATGCGAAATCTGAAGGTTGATCCCAGCCATTCCTGGTCCTCAGCTTGGCACACACACAGTTGAGAATAGGAAAAGCACGGAATATTTCAGGGTTAAAAACACAGTGCACTTAATACTAACATGTGTTCTAAGGTTATACATTCTTTTCTATATAATCTTATTCCAGTAGTTACTCTGTGCAGTAGCAGAGTTCTATATACTTACTACTTGTACAGTTGTACTAGTGGAAAAATAAACATACTTCAGAAACACTTTCATTCTATTCTTAAAAGTTAGCCAAATATATATCTATGATTGTTCCTTTGTAACAAATGGGGGGAGCGGTATAGATACATTGATAGCACCTAAGGTTATACAAGTAGTGGCAAGACATTTAAACTCCAAAGTTCATTTCTATTTTTAGAAGTTAAAATTAACTTTAAAAGTAAATATAGCAGGGCATGGTGGCGCATGCCTTTAATCCCAGCACTCAGGGAGGCAGAGGTAGGAGGATCACCATGAGTTCAAGGCCACCCTGAGACTACATAGTGAATTCCAGGTCAGTCTGGGCTAGAGCGAGACCCTACCTTGAAAAACCAAAAAAAAAAAAAAAAAAAAAAAGTATTTTTTTTTAATGCAGAAAGAATCTGGTAGGTTGGGATGGGCACCAGATGAAATGTCTAAATAAGTATTAAGTAAAATGCTATGGCTTCACACACCACCCTTTGAGTAGGAGAGTACATTGCTTTTATCCTTATGCTTTTAGGATTATTTGGACACTTATGTCATTTATATACCTACTTTTGTTGTTATACTTTATTTGAAGAATTATAAATCAAAATGAATAACATTGACTGCCATCTCAATCTGCATTTGATCTGGTGAAATATTTTGTGAGATGTATAAATGCAGATGCACCTTTTTGATGTGTTTTAAAACTAAACATTGCCATGCTACTGCAAGATGATTTCTCAGTAGTATGGAATGTGCTTCCAGTTACACATTAACAGTATTTGTGTTGCATTACAAGTGACATACAAAAATTATCTTATGACTGCCAAAATTTAAATTTTAATGTAAGTGTTCCATGTATCTTATAAAGCAAAATACAGTGTTAATAAATGCCAAAGAACAAAATAAAATGAATATTACAAAATGAAGGCTCTATGATTCATGCACTATCATCAACATGATTTTAATGAGGTTTTCATAGTATAGTCGTTGAGTTGAAAGGATTTCCCCCTCTATGTGCTTCAAAGCATTTAAATTTTCTCCTTCAAGATCCCCAGTACACTTACTATTGTGGAAGGACAACTCTTCAGTGTCAGGTATGATAGATATAGGGCATAAATCACAGGGTTGTGTGCCTCATTCAACTGCTTTAAAAATCAGTGTTTTAGGCCTCAAGATGGGTCCAGTAAAACACATGTGACATAAAACTAGACGAGATCAGGCTAGTTCAGGGAGGGCAGTTTAACAAGCAAGAGAGTAGGGTTAATCATGGAGGGGAAGGGATTAACCCAAAGTAAGGAGTATGAAAAAGCCATGTGGAAACCTACTGTCTTATAAGCTAACTAGAAAATACAATTTATATATGTAAAAAAAAAAAAGAGTTTCTATCTTACACGAGTGACAAATGCCGCTCCCAGAGATCATAGGCTATTAAATGAAATTTTCAGTGTCAGGTTTGAGATGCTTCTTTATCAGTTGTTTGTCAAAGTGGTCCCAAAGGACCCCAATACAGTACAGGCCCATATCATTGCTCTTGGATGCTGAAGACACCACATATTTTTGTTGCAGTGAACACAGAAATCTCTTTTTGATAGCTTCCATAATGGAAGAAGATGCTCTATGTTGCCAGGGAGAAAAGTTATCAAATGTCCTACCCAGGTATGCATTCTGCATATTATAATACTGATGTGACAGGCAAGATGCACACAGGTACAAGTCACCACTTCCTGATTGAATTTGAGACCCAATCCACAGGAGAAAATCGAGAGAGAGAGAGAGAGAGAGAGAGAGAGAGAGAGAGAGAGAGAGAGACTTAAAAATACAAGAGGAAGTAATTGGGAAGAAGAGGTTCAGTAGGAGTGGGAGGGTGTGAGGAGAGAGTTAATGTGATCAAAAAACATTGTAAATTTGAATAAAATTGTCAATAAAATGGGCTGGAGAGATGGCTCAGTGGTTAAGGCACTTGCCTCCAGTGCCTAAGGCCCCTGGTTCAATTCCCCAGGACCCACGTAAGATGTAAGCCAGACCCACAAGGTGGTGGCCCTGGTGCGCTCTCTCTCTCTCTCTCTCTCTCTCTCTCTCTCTCTCTCTCTCTCTCTTATCTCTGCTTGAAAATGAATAAAAAATATAAAAAAATTGTCAAAAATAAATATAGTAAATTTTTGATTATTTAAAATAACTTTATTTTTAAATATTTAGTAATATCTTCCATTCTTCCTAGTATACAATAGAAAACCTTATGTAGAATGGAATCCAAGTAGTTTATTCCCCATATATTCATATTGCATAAATAACTAAGTAAATTGTTCTAATCTGATAAAGTGACTAAAGTATATATGGAGAAGCAGAAGACCCAGTGTTCTCAATTATAGTATTTTTACTATTTGTCTATTACATAAAGACACAGTAATCAGGATAATCCAATATTGAAAAATAAACACACAGATGCAGCAATTGCACTTCAATGAGAGTGAGTAACAATTAAATACGTGGTGTTCTCAAACTACTGGATGCTCACTGGAAAAATTTTAATCTGTACAGTGACTTTATACCCTTTATAAAAATTAAATCAAAATAGGTGGTGGAACATAAAATAAACAAAGCTATGAAATTCCTAAAAGATAGCATGGGTGGAAATAGTGGTGAAATCTTGGGTTTCCTGCTGAGATGTCAGATTAAGAACTAAAGGAACACTCCATGAAAAAAAAGATTGACAAATTATTAACATTAAAAGCAACTTTTCTGTGGAAAATACTGGAAGGAAGTCACAGATAAGTAGAAAACACTCACACAATTCTTGTCTGAAAAAGAACTGCAACTTAAAATATAGCCTTAATCTCCATAATAAGAAAATTAGCAGCATACTTTAAAAAAAGATTTAAAAAAATCAACTAAGGAACTCTTACAAAAGATAGTATACAGATGGCAAATAAGCATATGAAAAGGTATTTGACATCATTGCCTTTAGGGAATTACAAATTAAAATAACAATGAAATAACATGACAATGTATTTAAATAGGGGAAACCCAAACCTCTGATACCATAAAATGCTGACAAGGATGTGGAGCAATGGGAATGTTTCTTTATTCATTGTTGGTGAGAACTCAAAATGATGTTCTTATGAAACTAAACATTCTCTCCCCATGTGATCTGTCAACTCTGTTCTTTATATTTACCTCAAAGACTTCCAAACACACCAAGAAAGCAACCTACACACAGATGTTCATGTTGGTTCTCATACTGCGCAAACTTGAAGCTAGGAACATGTCAATCACTAAGGGGTTGGGAAACAAACTGTGGTATATCAAAACAAGGAAATGTTCTTTCAATGAAAAAGAGAAACTATGTAAAGACGTGAAAGAAATTTAGAAGAATGTTATTATTGATAAACTCAATGTCAAAAGCCTCAATGATTGACATTACTAACTAGGTAATCTAGAAAAGATTCAAGTACAGAGAGAGTAAAAAGATCAGTGGTTACCCTGAATGTTTAGATATGAAGAATGCAAAGGTGTATTATAGGCATCTTTTGAGGCAACATAACTTATGTACTATATTATAGCTATGGGTAATCATTTGTATATATCTTTCAGTAACCTTATTAATGCATAATGCAAGGAACAAAATTTAATATAAACTAAGGATCATAATGATGATAGGTTAATGTCAGATTAATAATTTTAATAGAAGTGCCACTCTGATTAATGATGTTTCTGATGATATCTTTGAGGGCTTAAGGTATGGGATGTATGGGAACTCCTTGTAGTCTGTGTTCAGTGTTGTTGTGAAACAAGCATTGCCCTAAAGAATAAAGTCAATTCATTGTATAAGTGAAACAGATAGTGGTCAATTTGACATACTGCATTCTGTCAAAGATGCTATTCATTTTATTCTATTGTTCATATATAAGGGAGTTCTTCTAACTCTCATTTCCAATACATACACATGCCCATTGACACACATGCACAAAAGCTTCCATATTAATATTTCATGCTTATCTCACAAAAATTACTTTTAATGACTTTGCAGGCAAAGTAGCACTAAGGAACAATGTCATGAAATGCTGTTACAGATTTCAGGTCTGTGGCATATGTTTCCCTGCAGCAGGCTAACAGACATGATGCTATAAGGTAGAACTGGATTGTTTTAATGCCTGAATCAATTAGCGAACAAACATTTTTTAGATCCCATCACGGACTAGAAGGGTTTCAGCAGCACATTTTTTGTTTAGGTTTTAGAGACTAAACTAATAAGGCAATCATTATTATCAAATATTAAGCATAGTCATTTATAATATTTGACAAAATATTTTCTAATGAAGTGAAGAAGGTGACAAGAGCTGTAGTGGAGGGGGTCACCTTGACCTACTGGAATTCACATAGAAGACATTTGGGAGGACATGAATAAATTGCTGGTTGCCAGAGTTTGAGGTTTATTTTAGGGTCTCATTATTAAATCAACATTTTGTCATTTTTATATAAAGAAAGGAGAGTCTGCAGTGATATGTGCACACTAACTTTTACAAAGAAAATTTAATATCAATAGCCTTATTTATGATATGATTTTCTACAAACTAAAAACTGACATTTGTGGTGGATCCTAGATAGAAGATCATATGCATGTATGTCTGGCATACTTAAAAATCATAGGGATATATGCAATTTGTACAAAGTCATCTCTGATGCTTTGCACTTTAACCAATTCATTCACCATTTAAAAACAATTAAAAAATTCATTAAGCTGGATTCTGCCCTTGGATACACACAACGAAACCCCCATTGGAGTCAATGGAAGTTGTGCATGCATATCCAGGGGCAGAAGGTGGCCCGCTGTGTTTAATTCACTCTGATCATCCCCATTAATTCAATATTAATATTTCCGTTCACTTATTCAATTAGTTCTGTGGTATTCAAAATTCATTGTATGTAATACATTGCAATCAGTCAATCATTACAGTGCCAGTCCACTTTCTAACAATCAATATTTGAAGTTAGTCAAGGCAAAATGCACTTAAAACCAAACAGAGAAAGAAAGGCCCTCTGCAGCATATCTTCTACTGGATAGCCTGATTTTTGGGGGGCCTATAGTGTGCCTATGGATTTAGTCAGTGTGGGAGACATTCATCAATTGTGGAGCTGTGGTGATCCTGAGATCACATACTTCAGATGGGGTGTTTAGTAATAGCAAGATGGAAAAGATGAAGCTTCTGAAATAACCACTTCTGAATTAGGTCATGCAATATCATTTAATTCCTGATCAAATTTGAATTGTACTTAATCCAAGCAGAGGGACCTCCTGTGTCCTTAAGAAGTGATAAAAAAGGAAAATAAATAGCATGATAATATCTCAGTATAACTATCATGCATGTGCCTAAATGGTGTTTTCAAGGAGTGTGATTATGAAGAAGTTCCATATTAATTTATGAATGCAATTATTAAATAGGAAAACTCACCCTTCTTATATAATCTTTACATTCATGATAGGTATTCATAGCATGTAAGGTTACCAGTAAATCTGTAGAAGTCAAGACTTTAATGAGAAGTGACAGTCTACATTCAAGTATTCTTAAAACAGTTATGTTCCCTTTGTCTTTTGGCACTTTATGGAAGTGTAATTGAAATGCTATACTCCACATATTTAGAATACAAAATTTGATGAGGTTTTGAAATGTGGACACATCAATTAAGCTATCATTACACATAAGTGGTTGAACAGAGCCATATCCATCACTCCCAAATTTTTTTATTATGTCTCTTTCTATTCCCTGCTTTTGTTGCCTGGCTTGCATCTCTTTCCAGACAATCACAGGTCAGAGGTCTTTGCTACAGAAGAATCTCAACTTCCTTGTACTTAATATAATGATATATATTATTTATTCTCTGCAGTTCCTTCACTCATCAAAATACCTTAAGGTTCAATCGAATTGTGTGTCCTAATTGTTCATTCTTCTTTGTTACAATGGGTGAATTTTGTTCTGTGGCTGTATTATGATTTCTGTACTCTTCTTCTCATAACACTTTGGCTATTTCTAGTGTGAGAATATTATAAGCAAAACTGTCATGAATATTTGTGCAAAATTGTTAATGTAGACCTATATTTTGGTTGACCTTCAGTAATTAAATAGAAGCAGATGGCTGGATTAAAGTGCATTGCATGTTTAGCCTTTTTAGTAATTGTCAGAGTCTTTTCAAGGTTAGAGACATTTTAAGTTACCTTCTTGTCAGTTATTCATGAGAGTTCTAGTTCCTCCAAATGTTTATCAACACTTGATTTGGTCAGTGATTTCAATTTAAGTGATTTTTCTGAGATTTTTGGTAATAAGTATTCTTGTTTTTATCTAGTGAGTTTGTTAAAAAAATAATCTTCTAATGATCATGTTCACTATTATTATGTTTGACATCCCAGTGATGTATCTCTTTCAGGATTTCTTCATTGTAAACTGTGTTCTTTGTTTCTTTATTGCTGAGTTCTCAAAACTTATTCACATATTCAGAATTGAAACTCCTCTATCAGATATACAGTGGCACATCATATTTTTTCCCAGCCTGAAAATTCCTATTTCAGTATCTTAATACTGTTAATAAAAAGGCAGATGTTTTTATTTTGCATGAAAGTTATAGTCTTAAGTTATTCGCTTAACCAAATCTCACATAGATTTTCTTCTAGTTGTTTTTATAATTTTATATTTTGCATTTAGGTTTATAATCCAGTTAATTTTCATCTAAAATCATGATATTTATTTTTATATTAGAATTTAACTTTTATAGCATAATTTAATAAATAAATGTCTATTGTATTAGTCAGGGTTCTCTAGAGGAACAGAATCAACAGAATGAATATTAAGTAAAAAGGGGGTTTATTGGATTAGTTCATGGCAGTCCCACAATAGCAGTCTGCAAGCCAAAGAGTCAAGGAACCTGTGGCCACTCAGTCCACATGGCTGGAGGCCTCAGCAGTTCCTATCCAGCACTGAAGGCCTACAGGCTTCCTGGAGAGCCACGGTCTTCAGTTCAGGCTGGAATACTGAGGAAGCTCCTTTTCAATGTCAATACATGACAAGCAGCTGGGCAGGCAGGGAGGCAGGCAAGGAGGCAGGCATGGGAGTAGTGAGGAGATTTTCTTCCCCTTTATATGTCCTTTGGACATGGTCTTGCAACTCAATCCCAAATTTAAAGGCTTCTTGAGTCTCTGGAATATCTTTCCTGCACTGCCCACTTAGGAAAACATGTTAATTTCTTGTTCTCCTGAGCTTCTTTACATCCTCCCCCTACGGAGAGGCTAGCTTCCTGTAAACATCCTCAGAGACCCACCCAAGATAATTAAAAAGATCAAGTTGACAACAATACCTAACCATCACATCTCTACTAAATAATCTTTACATCTTTGTTTACATCTTTGTTTCATTGTTCCATTTATTTTATTGCCAATACAATGGTGTCTTGATTGGTGACAAGTCATAATTTTTATGCATTTGTGTACATACACATTCATGACCTTGAGTTAGTTTTGGTAATTTTTGTCTTATATAATTTTTTTCCTTCACTTCATGAAACTGGTTGAATATTTTGGCATGTCGTTGATTATAGTGTTCTATTATGTTTTCAATATCTGGAGTGACCTATTTTCTCATTCCTAATATTACTAATATGGGTGTTTTTCTTAATCTAAAAAGTCTAGCTATGTGGTTTTCTAATTCATTGATTTTATCAAAGAACAAGTTTTCAGTTTTTTCTTTTTTTTTTTTTTTTTGTTTTTTTTTTTCTTTTTTTTTTTTTTTTTTTTTTTTTTTTTTTTTTGGTATTCTGCTGCTCTTCTGTGTCATGATGTATTGTTTCCTTGTTCTGATTACTTTGGAGTTATTTTGTTCTCATCTTATTAGTGTCTTACAGTAGAACTTACTTCAATTTTTTGTCACTTTTGTCCATGGTGAACATAGTATGCAAGTACATGTTACACTGAATTTTAACCTATTATATTATTTTTATTATCATGTTATATGTATTATGTTTTATCTAGACATATTTGTATTCCTTTTTTTTTCTGGTGGTGAGCAGAAAGTCCTGGCTGTCCTCAGTCTTTCAAGTTGTGGTGATGACATACTTGGAGAGAAGGCTTGGACCAACACAATGAGCTTCCCAGAAAAGAGCCCCTTACTCTTACTTACCCTTACCCTAAATTTCTCTGCTGATAGTGATGTATACTACAAAAGCAGTATCTGTCTATTTTGATGTGTTGTATTTACAGTTTTACTTCTTTAAGATGACTTTGCAATACTCCTTTTGATATTTTTTTCTGAACAATACTTTGTTTAGAATATAATACTTTGGAATATATCATATCATTTGTAAATATCTGTATGAAGTTTTAGAGACCTTTTCTGACACTGATTTTAAATTAAATTTCATTGTAGTCCAAGGGAATGTTCCCGTTTAATTTTCTATTAATTAATTTTATATTTTATAGATTCCAAAAAGGATGTCTTTAGAAATGTTACCTGGACACTTGAAGAGAATATATATTTTAGTATTCTTGGGTGGAGTGTTTAGTGAGCACTAATTACAACATTGTTGCTATTTGTCTCCTATGTCCTTAATTGACTTTTTTTACTTGTTCTATCAATTATAGGAAAAGAGATTTTAAAATGTGTGACTATTGTATAATCTATAGTTTATTTTTCAGCACCACAAACAACAACAAAAACTCCCCAGAAATTTCTAAGTATGATTTTTTTCTGCATGTGATTCTATTGTTTTTACCTCATGCTTTTTAGAGCTTTGCTTTTATTATTATCAACCAATTTTAGGCTTGTCACATTTTCTTATTGAAAGAAAGGTATCATTGTGAAATAAACAACTTTTCATTTTATAAAATTCTTTGCCACATCTTCATCCTTAACTCTCTGCATGTATCATCATTCTTTTTTAGATAAAAAAAAAGAAAGCAAATGGATGCTATGTGGAGTTTCTCTTTACCTCTGGTTTTGAATACTGTGACATTAAAGACATCGGTAGTTGGCTGTAATTCTTTCTTTCTTTCTTTCTTTCTTTCTTTCTTTCTTTCTTTCTTTCTTTCTTTCTTTCTTTCTTTCTTTCTTTCTTTCTTTCTTTCTTTCTTTCCTTCTTTCTTTCTTTTGTTTTTTTCAAGTAGGGTCTTACTCTACTACTCCAGGTGGACCTGGAATTCACAAATTCTGTATGTAGTCTCAAGGTTGCCTCCAACTTGCAGCTCTGTCTCCTGAATGCTAGGATTAAAGGCAAGTTTGTCAGCATGTCCTCCAGCTAATGCTTCGTGTTATTAAGGTTTATCTAACATCATGAATCTTGGGAAGTCTTCCAATTTGGAAATTTTTCAGTTACTATTTCTCCAGGTTCATTTTCTGTCTAAACTTTCTCTTATAGTTCCTTTAAAAAAATTAAACATTTACAAGCCATTCAAAGTGATTTCATAGCGTCTTTGTTCTTTTACTTCTAAAAAGATGTTTGTGTCTATATGTAGTGATTTGCATTTTTTTTTTTGAGGCAGGGTCTCACTCTAGCCCAGGCTAACCTGGATTTTACTATGTAGTCTTGTGGCCTTGAACTCATGGTGATCCTCCTACCTCTGCCTCCTGAAGAGTACTGGGATTAAATGAGTGCCCCACCACACCCAGAATATTTGCATTTTTATGTCATCCTGATATTAATCTTATACTTTACAATATTTTATCTGCTATTTATCCCATCTATAGTCTTCTGTATGTAAATACCCCATATAGCTCATGTGTTTGCAATGAAGGCCTTGCTCAGTTCCCAGCTGGTGGAGCCTTGCAAGGAGGAGGTGTGTCACCAGTATCAGGCTTTAGGATTTTATGTCAGCCCACTTTGCCAGTTATACTGAGCTTTCTCTGTTTTTCCTGCCTGCTGATGGAGATGTGACACCCCACTGTGTGCTTTCCCTGCCATGATGAAACTCCCATGAAAACTGTCAGCAGAAATCCACCCTTTCCTCCATCAGCTGCTTCTACCTGGCTGTTTTGTCTCAGCAAGGAGAAATGTAACTGATATACCATTCAAGGGATTTCTTTCCATACATTACACATTTTATCTTTACTATGATTAAAGAAGTTTTTTCATCCTTTTACTTAACTTTTACAATTATAAAGTTATTTTAATAAGCCAGAAAGACAGACACCAGCAATTTTCAACAAAACCTAAAGCAGAAGTATAGAGGCCCCTAAGACCTCAATAAGACAGCCTTAATACCCACCATGACTCAGGGAACTGAGCAGAAGAGGGGGAAGAAAGATTGTAAGAGCCATGATGGGTGAGAATATCCAGAGACATGCCCCCCCTCAGTAACAACATACAAACAGGGGTGGAACCAGGTTGACTCCTAGGCTATCCATAACCTCTTATCCCATGAACTGATCCAGACTGTCCACAGAGAAGGATATCCAGCTGATTGGGGACAAAGAAGAGGGCAATCAGGGAACTGGGGACACCATTACATTATTTGCTCATTCAGTGTATCTCAATATGGACAATAAAGATATAATTTATTAAAAATTAGAAAGAAAATATAGAAACTCCATGGAAATAAAAATAATACCACAAACAAACAAAAAAAAAAACTTGGGCCTGGAGACTTGCCTCAGTGGTTAAGACATTTGCTTGCAAATCCTGATGACCCAGGTTTGATTCCTTAGTACCCATTTAAAGCCAGAAGCACAAAGAGGCACATGTATATGGAGTTCATTTGTAGCAGCTCTCTCTCTCTCTCTCTCTCTCTCTCTCTCTCTCTCTCTCTGCCTATTTCTGCTTGCAAATAAATAAATAAAAATATAAAAAAAATAAATGTCCATATCTGCTAATTCTTTCTTTCTGGAAGTTATAGGCTTATATGTTTGAGTTTTCTCTTTATCATCCATATTTTCTTACTTTTTGCCATACCTTAGTATTATTAAATGAGATGTCAGGAATTATGAAATTCCTCTGGGTACTGTGGTAGTTTGAATATAAAATGCCGCCCTTTTGCTTATGTGCTTGAACACTTAATCCTCTCCTGGTGGTGCTGTTCTGGAAGGTTATGAAACCTTTAGGACATGGAATCAAAAAATCGAATGCAGTGATACCTAGATCAGTTACATTATCATGGTTGGGAAAAATATCTATTTATAAATATGGTAGAACTTTATTCTGAAGCGTAGTTAAATCATCTGAACACATCTTGGTTTTCTTTGTCTATCTTCCTTTTGAGATTTTTCAGTTGGGTCTGCAGCAGGGCTCAGTCCAGGGTTAATTATTTCCCACTTTTCAGGTGAGATCCTGAGCTCAGGACGTTACCCAATACCACATGAATCAAGTTTTTCTGGCTAGAATAGGGTTTGCTGCCTATTCAGCGATCCCACAGAGCTGTTCCTCCTGATCTTTTTGGGTCCTTCTTTTCTGACCATATAATGTTCATATCCAGCTGAACCACATCCTGAATTCCATAGTACTGTGCAGTTCACTCTTGTGGTCACTGTATTTTCCCTGCACTTTCATTCCTGTACTCTGCACCATACACATAATTTTGATTGGCCTGAGTCCTCTTATTGGCACAGTGCCCTGGAAACACTCATAAGCCATAAAGTTAGAGCAAGTGTAGCGGTCACCTCATTTTCTGTCTCCCTTTTAGAGATCCCTGTTACTCACTGCCTCATGTCTGGTGTCATGAAAATATGCTTCATACACATACACACATACGCGCACACACACACACACACACGTGTGTTTGCGTGTGTGTGTGTGTGTGTGTGTGTGTGTGTGTGTGTGTTTAGCCTAGATTTTGGGTCTTAGTCACATGAATAAGGCTGGTCCCTGTGACTTCCTGGCTGGAAGTAGAGTCTTAAGTCTGCCACGTGAACATTATTTCTGTGCCATGGCCTCATCATGTGTACCTCACTCAGGGCACAGGAGAGAGCAGGTCATAGTCCTCTCCCACAAAAAGCCAACTGAATTTTCACAACCTGAAGAACTGGGAGAAATGGCAATTATCTGGTTGACTAACTGTGGATCAAAGGCATCATGTGTTGTAAGAATGATTTAGAGTTTAGAATAATTTAGTTTGATGAAAAAAAAATTTCTAGTTTGAATTCATGTGCCTCTTTTCTTTGTGTAACTGAGTAAGTTTATATGATTCCAATTATCCCACAGTAGCTTAGTAAAATGGTGTCCAGTAATTAGCTCTGCCATTCTAACCTTATCTTCGGATATACTACAGTGTATCATCTATAGAAAGAGGGAATGATTAAGATGATGATAAAGGCCACTGAAGAGCTGAACTGGCCATTTATCATTTGCTTAAAAGAAAAAAAAAACATAGTTTATTCTCCTAGCTCCAATAACACACAATTAGTTTTCTTTATCATTTTTATGTTTGAAGACATAACTGAATAAGATGATTGTCTGACTCACAGAAAAGATCCTTTTCCTCTCTCACATCCGAAAATTACATCAAGTTTTCCATTCTTAATCCAATGGCTTGAACAACTGTTGTGATTTCAGAAATGAAAGCTTCCGACTACAGGTGGGGATTAATTTGCAAGAGCAGGAAATCTAGTGAAACAAAGAGCTAGTGTCCAAGTGGAGTTCTCCTGAGAAATTAGGAAGTATGAGCTACATTGCATGAGAAGAATTGTTCCTGAGTTTAGCAGTTTAAAGAATTCCAGGTGGCCTGCGTGGGTCACAATGCTAGAATTTCATCTTGAAATCATCTTATTTTTTTTCCTGTCCATTTTGAAAAAGAACTATTATTGCTCATAGAAAGTGCCAGAAACCTTGTTCCTCCAGGCTTCTTAAGGCTGTGAATACATCACACCAAACAAAATGCAAAACAGCGATCTGTTGGAATAGCAGAGCATTTGCACAAAGTACGCACATAAATCAGGTAAACGATCAGACTATTTGGAAGAAGGTTTAAGTCACCTCTCTACTTTCCTTATGTGGACATAGTCCTTACATCCCAGGTTCTAACTTCAGTCTTACTTGAGGATTGTTCTAATGTCTTATTGGGACAGGAATTGCTGTCTTTTCTTATCTGGTTGAGGCTAATCTAAGCAGGTAAATTGTGAGCAGGAGAGATGGTAGGGGGTAGGGTAGGTGGTTCGCAGTTCTGAGAGGTTAAAACTGGCATGACCACTTTAAGTTCCCTTTCACCTCCATGTGTCAAGACAGACCTTGGACCTCATTCCAACAAAAAACTTGAATATCTCAAAAAATACTCAAGGTTTCTTTTTTTCTTCAAAATCAATCAGGAACTTTTACTGGTGGATTTTTAGCCAGTTATCTCACATTTATGGAGATCTCCCATTTATCCACTTGAGCCTGTAGGCTCTTTTACAATCCAGCCTGAGTCTCTCTCCCTTTGCATATCATCTCCATCCTTTCTCTAGTCACAATAAACACTACCTCCCTCCACCTTATCATGCAGTTTTACATGGCTTCTCTCTCTTTCCTCTTTCTCACCAAGATTACTCTTGTTCCTTTTCTGGTCCATACTAAACAGCTCATGCTCATACAGCTTTCCTCTATTCCCCAAAGAAAGTCAGAGCTGCCTCATGCACAGGGCATTGACTGTCTCCCCGGAACAATCTACTATAGCCTTGCTCCCATCTCAGACATCACTGGCATGAGTTAGGCTCCAGTACATGAGGACATTGCCAGGTTATTTTAAGAGTAGGGTAACTGGATGGTCCCCTCCACACACAGAGCAGACAGTGTTAATGCTCTCTTCTCACATGTATAGGCTGTTCTGGACTTCATCAGTAGGGATTTTTCTATCTCATTTTCAGAAAGATTCTGCTACATTGTTCACTGAGTGCCAGTGAGGGGGCCATGGGGTACTTGTTCCTCTCTGGGGCAGACAGGAAAGGCAACAAGGACCACTACAGAAGCAGAGACCACTGGAGCTGGACTGACTCCGCATGACAAACACTGCAAAGTGATGGAAACTTTGCATCAGGGAACAAGAGAGGCAGGAGAGTAAGCTTTGTAAAATTGCCTTTGCAGTAATCTAGTTTCAGTACAGTGACTATAACTAAAGCTTCACCTGAAAGTAGTTAGGTATAACCCAAGCACCTGGAACCATGATTCTCTCATGCCACCTCCTCAATATTTCTTTCTTTTTTTAAAAAATATTTTATTTATTCATTTTCAAGCAGAGAGATAGAGATAGATAGAGAGAGAGAGAGAGAGAGAGAGAGAGAGAGAGAGAGAGAGAGAGAGAGAGAGAGAGAGAGAGAGAGAGAGAATGCACCAGGGCCACCACCTTGTGGGTCTGGCTTATGTGGGTCCTGGGGAATTGAAAACCCGGGGCCTTAGGCACTGGAGGCAAGTGTCTTAACCGCTGAACCATCTCACCAGCCCTCCTCAATATTTGTGTCACAACTTTTTAAGAAAAAAATGTTTATTTATTATAGAATTACTGAGATTTATCAATCAGGTAATACCCCAAAATGTAGCATTTGAAAACATACATTTCTATTCTGAACTTAATGCTTTGTTTAGAGAGCTGACATCCACTGTTGTTTTCATGGGTATTAACACATCAAAACTGTGTTTGTTCAGCCTAGTAAACAAATGAGATAATTGTGTTTCATATTTTCTTTGTTTCCAAGGCTAAAAGAAATAAATACACTTTGAAACATACTAGACTCAGAGTAAATGCTTACGGAGTCGATGAATACATAACAGTTGGCTTTCATCTTCTCATCTCTCTATTTCCTGGCTGAAACAAAGGAAGAATTTAAGAGATCCAGTGATTTTCTAAATCCCACCTAACACTTTAAAGAGAGATCTTGGAATACACTCTTAACTTCTGGCTCAGTCATTGAGTCTGTTGCCACATCTCACATGCCCTGTTTAAGTAGAGGACAGGGCAAAATATGCCTGAGATCATTGTGAAATATTTTGCAAGATTTTCATATTACTAACACAAACTTTCCTTGCTTTTTTATGGCTAGCAGGAGCTGACACTAATATATAGTTGTCAGCTGTGAGCCCACCCTGAGCATTAGATTTTACATTAGGGTTTATTTATGGCTGATTTTTTAAAGCTTTATCTTGAATATAATACTGCTGGTATCTTTCAGCTTGTAATTATTTTACTTCACATCAAAGAACAACATCAAAAATAAGGTCCATTCACTGTCATGTATGATTCATGGCCTATGTTGAGGAGCTTATAAAAGCTGTTCATTTTTCTTCCTTTCTCAGAGCTCTTCCCCTCCTCCTTCTGCTTCTTCCACACTTCTTCCTCAGTTCACATTGCTCAGTTCTTTCAGGAGTTGAAATACTATATTGTTATGAAGCAGATAGATACATATACATATATATTTCATAGAAATCTTTCTTTCCTTCTCACTAGCCTGGTCCATAGCCTAATGAAATGCCAGGGTCCCTAGTCTTTTGAGAAGACTGGGATGGTGAGATTCCTGAAGTCGATGTCCTCCATCAAGCTTGTGCTGAAGACAAGCAACATGCCTGGTACCAAGATGTTTTACTTTCTTCTCTTTACTGTGGAATCCTATAGCGCTGTAGAACTTACAAATAATTGAGTTATTTTTAAACTCCTGGATGTTTTCCAGTCACTCTATTTCACACTGGATTAATTATGTAAGAAAACCGAATTGTTCCTCACCAGTGTTACAACTTTTAAAAACAACATGCTGTTTAAATTCAGGTTTGGCAACTCGAGCCTGAACCCCCTCATATTTACGGCACCACACCCATAGCATAATAAAACCTTTAGTGGTCTTTTGTCTTTTAGCTTGCCTTCTATTTTTTCTCAAGGGTGTTTTATGCTGGAAGATGCAAACAAAAGTTGTCCAGATGTTATTTGTATCAGAGCAGGATTTCAGTCCAGCTATCTGTGGTTGCGAATGTTTATTTTAATGGGTTATTGTGCAATCCTTGCTGTGTAGACCTCCATGGCCTTATATGCATGTTCTCAGCATTGGCAGGACATTGTTTATTAAAATATACCATTTTGTCCAATGGGATGACTAGCAGTCACCACAGGAGTAAAAACTGCAACACCTGTAGAAACAGAGAGCATTTTTGCCCATGACCCCATGCTGACACTGTGCAAACTGCCCGATTATGAAACCATGACCGATGGCTTTAGGTAAGCAGGGGAAGGTGTGGCCCAAGCCCTAGCAACAGCCCTGTCCCAGACAGAGTTGTGTGGCTGCAGTAAACAGCAAGGGTATTGGAAATCAGGCCAGCTGCTTCCCCATACAGTGTGGTGGAATGAGAGAAGAGCTTAGCTAAGCTGTCACTGTGAGAACCGCAAGTTTATTTTAGCTATTACAGCAAGCATGGGCTGGGCTGGTTATTCATTTTTAGAATTCTAATAAAATCTTAAGTGATGTTTCCTTGATACTAAAGTAAATTGTTTACCCCGTATCTAAAAACACATAGCCAATGAACCAATTAGCAACAAGGAATTTCTACTCCTTAAAATCAATTTTGAATCTAAATTACATCATGTGGGAAAAAATTTGATCTTTAAGATATATATGAATTTTAAAGCTACTATGTTTCTTTGAGATCTTAAGTGAGATTTCAGGGTGCTTAGAAGACACAAGAGATGGAACCATTCTCTGTTGAATAACTAAGCCTTTAATAAGCAACACCTAAAATTTAAATTTTCTATCTTAAAGGTCATACAAAGTGTCCTAAGAGAATGATTATTGCAGTGATTTCGCATCAAGGATTGGTGTAGACTCAAGAAAATATTGTCACTAAGAATTTTGGGGTAATCTTATAAGTGAATGCAAAATACATAGTCAGAAGTAAGAAATAGAATGTCTTTGTATGTATAAATTTGAAGTGTTCATAGATATAAATGACCCTGGTAAAATTTGGTTATTCAAAAATTAGTTTGTGATCTAGAAAAGTTTCTGAAAGAGAAAAAAAAAAAACAACCAAGAGAAAAAAATAACTAAAATGAAATAAAGTTAAAAAAAACTAAAGAAATTTTGAAAGCCTTGGAAAGAAATGGATTTTAGATTATGACACGTTAGTACGCCTATGTTATCCAGCATTATAATATTAATAGTATTCTATAATTGGTCAATAGTTCATAAAGTATAAAGTGCTTTAGAAATTCAGTCACATTCCAATAGCTTTTCATAACTTCATCATTCCCCAGAGATTGAAATGTCCTCATACACCTTCATAAGTATGTGCATAGTACCATTTTTCTGAAGATGAGAATTAGACCAAGAAGGCAAGTGGCTTATTGTGCTTATGTATCCAAGCAATAGAACAGAGCCATATCATAAGAAAAGTCAATTGCTGCCTAAATATCCCAAAATATTGGATTTATGTAAAATATCAAATATCACCTTAACTTCTCTGCTAAGATCTTACAAAGGAGCAGTTAAATACAGCACATGTATGGCTAAAAAAGAAGACACTTGTGAGGAGAACGTGTCATTGCTACTCTTCATGAATAACGGACCCATCATTACTCCAGTGGAAATCAAAGGATCCAGAATACTTGGAGATGTAGCTTGTGTTTTCTTAGAAGCCAGTTTAGATAAGAAGAGAAAGCCAAACAGTTACCAAGAAGCGTAAGAAGCAGTAGTCCTGGGTTGTACAGGAGTGACCAGGACCCAGGGAATGAACTAGTTTAAGGAGCTGGCTATCCCAATATGTGGCTGGAGCTTCCCCCTGCAGGAGACATGTAAAATATGTGCAATGCTCACACCATAGGATGATTTCCCAGGAGATGAAGGAGCTGGACTATGTACATACAACCTCCTGGGAGTCACTGGCTTATTGGATAATGGTGGGTCTGGGACAAATGGAGGCAGTGGTGTATTGGGTAAAGAGAGTCACAGACCCCTGGCCCCCTGTGAGCGAGCCTGTCTCTCTGGCCAGCAGGAGATGGGCTCCATCGGGGAAAGGTGAATGTGCAGCCGAAGACACAAATGACGCAGCTGGGAGAAGTATCCAGGCAGATCTCAAAATTTTATTCCAATATCCATCATATATATAACCCAAGGATGCATTGTATTGTCTTATCTCTTTCACAAAGGAGCTCAGGAAGCAGGAACAAAGCTTATTAGCACTTACAAACAGGATTAGTGCTGTCAGCTATCTCTCCTGCCTCCTGGGGGCACAGGTGTGCTAGGATCAAAAGGCATGAGTTACTATGCTCAGGGTTCGGACCAAAAGGTGTAGGTCACCTCATCCAGCTGCATATTATATTCTAAAACTTAGCTCACAGATATTCAGTGAGGCTGGGTCCCAACAGTGGTGGTTATGTTTGTACTTATTCCTGGCATTTTTAGATTACCTTTGCTTGCAGAAAACCACCTTCTTGTATCCACAAACAAAGAACTCAGAAACATGTCTGCAGATGGAGGTAGTTTGCCATCAGTAAGATCACACATCAAAGTACAGAATCTATACCCTAAGATAGACACTGAGCAGCATCTGCCATGCAAGAATAAATTATTGTGGGATTTGAGGTTTCTAAGTATTTCACAAAAAATGCTTCATGTTTTATCTTAAACTATTATTCAAAAAAGTACTCAAGTGAAATGTCTGAGAAATATAGCATTTAATAGTATCGAATATATGATGAAGTGATCCTCTGGTCTTCATAATTTCTCAAGAAAAACTGAAACTTTTAGAGGTTCCCAAGGTGTATTGAGCAGTGATGGTGGCCCAGCCCATTGTCAAGACCTTTGGAGCAGTTGAGATTTGATTTGATAATGATTTAATTCTGTGATTTTCTTTTGGTTTAAATAAGTTACCTTCCATCCCCCGATGTCAACATCCTCATCTGGAAAACAAGGGCAGACGAGTTATAACAATTAATAAGATTAGATATCAAAAACTTTGAAGAGTATATGTGGTGCATACTGCTAACTAACTAACTAACATGTTATTATAATGATATTGATGGGAATGTTGTAATGGCTGTCATCAAAGTCTGCTAAAAGCAACAGATAGATAGATGCATGTTGTAATACAATGCAAACCATGACAAGACCTCACCGATCCCAGACATTGGGCTTACTTAAAGAAGTATTCTGTGAGGAACTAGCAAAATTAGATGTTTTTTTGAGGCGTGAAAGATCTCAGGTAGGGTACAGTAGGATTTACGATGGTAGGTCATGATATAAAATGAAGCACATAATTCTAAGTGGATTATGAGTTCCTGCATCTTGTGGATATGGAAAGCCTAAGGCAGAGCACAAGGAGCTGATCTCTAGTTAACGGGAGGGTGCATGCATCCTCTCTTGAATATGTCATTCCTGTCTACTTTTACTTCATTGTAAAAAGTATTATTTATTTGATATAGAGAAGAAGGAAGAAGAAGGAGGAGGAGAAGAAGAAGTGGAGGAGAGAGGAGTGAATGGGTGAGTCAGGTCAGCAGACACGTATTGTCCCTTGTGCATTGTCTGGCTTCACATGAGTACTAGGGAGTCAAACCCTGGCCATCAGGCTTTGCAAACCAGTGGGCACATTTAACCACTGAGCCTTCTCTGCCATTACGCCTACCCTACCTTTATGACATGAAGTGATACTCTCTCCTCTTCATGGCTTTAATAGATGCAATTCACAGTTCATTAGCTAATTCAACATATTGCTTGAAATATCCAAAATTTAGGTTTTTAGGTAAGCTCAGATCCCTGAATATCATTCTGTAGTCATACATGTTTGTTCATACTTGGTATTTTAGGCATATCATAGTTAATATATGAAACATGATTATTTGCATTTCCTATTGAAATTTATTTTCCCATAATATATATATATATATATATATATATATATATATATATATATATATATATTTTTTTTCATTAAAGCAAATGGTAATGCCAGTCAGCCACTCAGGCTTAAACGTGCACCCACCTGAAACCCTCCATCCATTTCCTCAGTACATATTAATTACTCAGATTTCAGAAGACATCTGCAATATGACCTCTTCTGTATACAGTTATCCCTATTAGATGATTTCAGTATCCTCCAAATGTGTCTCACGGATTCTTCTTGGAAATCTGAAAAGCTTCTTCTCCAAAGCTCCTAGCTTAGTCCTTCAAAACACTGGAGTCTTCCCTTGCCCTTTCTTCTTATTCTGAGTAACAGCCCAAGTCCCTATTGCCATGATCTTGCTGGTACCTGTCACTTTGTTTCTTTATTTATCTCTCTTGATTTTGTCATTCCAAAAAAATGGGCTCTTTACTATTCAACAGATATGGCTTTACATTACCAACCTCTGGCTCTTTTCTGTCTGTTTCTTCTCCCAGAAACACTGCACTTCTGGACATTTTCACACTGAAGATCCTTACTTAAGGCTTCCCTTAACATTCACCTCTCACTCTCGTTTCCTCTGCATGATGACTCTGCTCTCCCTCATTTTCTGATATAGCCAAGTGTATTATTCTTCAGCAGTGCTGTGTAGTGCTTCTGTCTCTCACACAGTAGGTCCACAATACAGGCACCACTGTGTTCACATGATCCCTAAGAGTGTTCACCCCTTCTCAGTGCTTAGTGACACCCAAAAACTAAGGCTTTTTGTCTTTCTTTTAAAATATATTCTTGCCATATTAACAGAAACATCTCTTCTATTCTTAGTGCCTAATAATTCTTATTTAGGGGATTTTGATACCATTTTATATTTTTAAGGGTTTTTACCTTTTAAAAAATGGAGAATCATTACTGCAAGGTCCTAATAAGTAGCATACTGAGTCACTGCAACGTGGCAAGCATTATATGGATTAGTTTATTCAAATTCACAATAATATCACACATTGCCATTACCGCTTTAATGATTTAAAACTGGAGATCACAGAAGTTTACTGATGCGCCAATATACAGACAAAACATGGAGTGATCTGTGCTTAGAACCTAGGGCTTTCTGATTCAATAGTTCTTAAAATTGATTGGTCAGCTTTACTGATAAATCACAACCTATTATGATGATATGAGAAAACCCGAAAATGCACAAAAGTCTCTAAATCTAACAAGTGAATGATAGATATCTTATAACAGCTATATCTTGACCCAAGAAGCTACATTATATTCTAAATATATATTTTGCTTTCATTCTACTCACATGAAAAATCTTCAAAAGTGTGGAAATGTTTATATTACAGATAAACAGAAGAATGGGAATCATGCATCTCTATAGAAAAAAGAACAATTAATTTAAGAAGTCATACAAACTATTTTTTCAGAGATGCATGAACAAATGTGTATGCATATGTACCTATTGTTTTCAAGGTGCTATTTATAGTGACATCTCATATTTACTGGCTGGACATGATTTTTGAAATATGATACCTCTGGTTTGAATACTATTTGAAAAAATTTCAAAACATTGGTATGAATTTTCACAGACATTCCATTCATATGCCTTTTTGAAGAAAATAGAAGATTTTCTGTGGTACCTTATCCCTTCTCATGAAACTAACATCAGGTTCTTCCCAGTAAGTTTCTCTGCTCCAGTTACACACAGTGTCTGTGCTCTGAAGCACAGACATCTACATGACTTTGCCCAACTCCCAACTGATTTATATACTTTTAAAGGTATTTTTTTCCTTTTAAAAATGGAAAATCACTACTTCCAGGTCCTAATAATGATTTTAACCCTAGGAGGTAGGTTTATGTTATTTTCATCATCCTCTTCTGGAGAAACATTATTTACCATTTCTATTGCAAAAAGTAATTCCTGTCAGAAGAAAACATTTTACATTCACTTACAAAAATTAAATTTTGTCAAGTGCTGTGACACACCTCTGTAATTCTAGTCACTAAGGGGCCTGAGGCAGAGGGCTGCAAATTAAAGAAGAGAGGATGAAGGAGGAGAAAAAGAAGTGTGAAAAGGAGGAGAGAGGAGGGAAAGGCAGGAGACTAAGGAAAACAGAAGGAAGTTTCTATTTTGTATTTCTTCATTTCCTTTTCTCCCAGTCAGTCTCCTGTTGACTAGAAATAAAAACACAGCATTTGTAAACAGACTTAGAAGTATATTTCTTATGAATTTCTCATGGGAAGAGATTTTTGCTCATAGGAAATATCATTTTATCATTTTTTTCATTGTATAGATGAGAAAAGTGATATCTGAATAGTGTACATGACTACCCTCAATGAAATGCCACTAGGCGATGCTTGTGCCAGGATCACCCATTCACAGTCCTCAGTTTGTCTTTGGAGTTATGACATTATTTGTTTTAAAAATATGCAAATGGTATTTAATAAGGACCTCTTATGACTTTGAAAATAGAAGTTTGGGACTATCAATGGTATTAATTATCAAAGCACTGATTCTATTATTGAAAGCACATTTTAAATTATGTTTCCTCGAGTGAATTTGTTGGTGTACATTGAAGTTTTGGATGACAAAATAATTGACTATGGAGAGTGAGCTCCTACCTCAAAAACAATTGACTATGAAAATTCAGATTTGTTTGAGAATGTGAACTTGTGAGAACAGGAATTCACTTCTCAATTTCCACGTAAACTATATCGTAACATGTGTAAATTTTCATCTTAAAAAATCTTTATAGGTAGTAACCAAAACCCATAGTTAGCTTTAATGGCTTTTCTTTTTGAGACATAATGTAGAAACTAGGTTTTGAAAAGTGTCAAATCATAAAGCCAGATTTCCAGGGAGATAGGCTTGCTCATCCTTAGTCAAACTTTTGCAAACGAGTGGGCACAAAACAGTCCACCTTGTGTTCTAGCTGCCCAGCTTAATGCCATCCCACGGAATGATCCTATTAACCAACCTTCAATTTGCTGGGGTTTGAACTCTGAATTACAGGTTAAGAACATAGTTGAACAGCTGGTACAAGGGCTTCTTTTGATTTTTTTAATCATATGAATTAAAGATTGCTCCAGATGCTTTTTAAATTTTGGCTTGGAGGGTTCTAACCTATAGTGAGTAAAGTATAGATAAGGCAGAGGGACCCGAAGCACAGAGGTAATGGGACTGGCGACACTGCCCCACACACTTTGCCCATCTAGACCAGTAGTAACTGCAAACCATTCATTTAGAACTGCATCTTAAGCAATCCCAATGTGAGCTAATGTTACACTGCCTTCCAGTCCCACGCAGATTCCAAGTGCTCAGGCACTAGTCAAATGGGGGAGGAGAGAAGCTTCAAAAGGTCATTTTATCAATCCTTCAAGTGGTCAAATGACAAATAGAGGTGATCAACATACTACGGAACTATTTTCACTACTATAACATTTCTTAACAGTTAAGTTCTCTTACCAAACTGTTTCTCATAGGATGATAACTTTGTGAAAGTTCACAATGCTTAATTTAATGTTGCTTGCTCAAAATTTTCAATTCACAAAATAGAATAGAAGACATCAGAAAGTATCTTCTATAGTGCAGTAAAATTGTTTGAATTTTTTTTTCAATCTTTTGTGTGTGGAAGGGGGTATGCTGAGTAATGCTGTCAGAATGGGTATTTTACTATCTAAGAATGGTTTGAAAGACATGGGCTTAGAACATTCAAATTAATTAGTATTGCCAAATTTTTATTATCCCCTTTTATCATCTTAGAAATACTTCTATCACATATAATCAGGTGTATATAGAATAAGTACATTGATAAATGGCAGACTTAATTTTGACTAACTTCTAGAAGATACCCAGAATATGGAAGCATCCATAATGCATTTGAGAGAAAAAACTAGCATTAGCTTTGTTACTTTTTAGTAATAAATGTACACACACGTTTTCCTAAAACTTTTTATTTTCTATTTATCAGAACATGACCTTTTTCACATGCCCATCATTGCAGGAAAGACGCATGTGCTGTAGCATGCTAACAGACAGGTGTGTTTGGTATAGGGTGTTGCTTTGCTATAATCCCAAACTTACATGTAAAGTGTCAAAATGACCAAAAATCTGCTTAGGGTTATTTGACTAAAATATCAAAGAAAAGTTAAACTAACTCAAGCAGGGCAGTCACAAAAATGAATCATGGGATTTTCTAATTCATGGTGGGTTAACCATAGTGTCTATAGAATGAGGAGTGATATGGGTTGCCTGCATTAGCACATTCACATTTCTTCTCATAAACAGAAATGTGCATATGTTCCTTTTATTCCACTCGACCTCTTCTTTGGAATGAACAAAAGAGTAAGCTGTGGGTTGGCTGTTCCAAAGGGCGAAGGACAGAGCAGTGTAATGAGTTCTTTAGGAACAGTATAACTCCTTCCTATGTTTACTGAGAAGCTGTACATGACCCACACCTTCCCCTTCCTAATATCAAGTCTTCAACAAGATGACTTAGAAGTTTACCTTTCTAGGCTAGAAAGATTGCTCAGTGATTCAAGGCACTTGTTTACAAAGTCTACAGGCCTGGGTTCAATTCCAGAGTACCCACATAAAGCCAGAGGAGGCACAAAGTGGGTCACTTATCTGGAGTTTGTTTATTGTGCAAGAGGCCCTGGCACACTCATTTTACTTTCTTCTCTTCTCTTCTCTTCTCTTCTCTTCTCTTCTCTTCTCTTCTCTTCTCTTCTCTTCTCTTCTCTTCTCTTCTCTTCTCTTCTCTCTCTTTTCTTCTCCTCTCCTCTCCTCTCCTCTTCTCTCTTCTCTTCTTTCTCTTCTCTTTCTCTTTCTCCTCTCCAATCCTCTCTCCCCTCTCCTTCTTCCTTTCCCCTCCCTCTCCCTTCTCCCTCTCCCCTTCTCTCTTTCTCTCTCTCTCTCCCCACATGCAAATAAATAATAATAATAGGTCTTTTTCTAAAGAATTTTAGCTTTGGAGAGGGCAGTACAGGCTTTCTTTGTTTGATAATAGTTTGATATGATCAAGACAAAAGCAGATAAGTAAATGATGATAATTCAATGATCACAAGAACTCAGGACAGACCAGGGAACAGAGAAGTGCACAGACAATGGAGTTAATAACTGATAGAGCTCAATGTGGTGAAGCAATAAGGCAAGAAGTAACAGAGGGGAACAGATTCTGGACAGCTTTTGAATACTTTTCTAACCATGTGAAGAAATGGTTGCTTAAAGCAGCTGGCTGCATTTAATTATTTTTATTTCAATTTTATTTTTTTAATGTGGTTACTTCATAGACACATTTATTTTCCGACATCAGCCTCTTAGTAGTATAATATAGAGTGCCTCATTAGCAATGGAAAATGGGCTTCAGTTCACAACAAGAATGTTCTGAAGAATGCTTTGAGATGTGGAAGAAGTTAGAAAGGGAGATTATAGAACCTCTGGTATCCCTCTGGAGAACTTTAAAATAAGGAAAGACCATTTATTTACTCCACAAATTTTACGTAAGTTCTATCCTCTCTGCTGTGTGTCCTAATGTCTCCCTCTTTGTTCTAGCTTACACTGCTTTGCTTGGAGAAGCTGCCAGAAAGAACAGACACATACCTATTCTGGGAGCAGGTGGATATCACACTGGCACCTGAAGACCTACCTTACCCCCTATTTCTATTTTCAATCTAGACTTCTCATTAAATATTAAAAGAGATCAGATTAGTGTCCTGGTGTTTCAGACACGGTCTCTAAACCAACAGTAAAAGCAGCACCTGAGAATTACTCAAAAATACAAACTTGGGTTGGTGAGATTGCTCAATGGCTAAAGGTGTTTGCTTCCAAAGTCTGTTGGCCTGGGTTCCCCTTGCCAGAGTTTGGCACACCTTCCTGCCACTGTTTGCAGTGCTGTGGCAGAGGTGATGTCCAGCCCTCTGCTCATGCCATCGTTTTCCCTGCCAGGATGGAGTCTCCCCTCGAGTCCATAAGCCAAATAAACCCATTCCTCTACAAGCCACTTTGTTTGGGTTCTTTCTGCGCAGCAACTAGAAAGCTGACTGCAACATCAACAAACTTAGTTCTCAAATATTTTCAGAATACCTAGTGGTGTTAGCCACTGAGATCAAACTTTCAAGATGGCTGCCATGGGAACACTAATACAAGTCCTCCCCAAAGGTGATGGGAGCACAGAGAGCTGAATCAGGCATGTTTTTTGACTGCTGATGCTGCCCAAAGAGTCTTTTATATTTCCAATAGTTTATTCTTTGCAGGTGGAAAAGCCTTCCCTACCAAAGAGAATGGTTACATCCCCCCCCATGAAATCTCCTGAGCCTGACAGAATGTTTACTTAGAATGCTATCTTTAGGCCATTCTAAAGAAGGCAAACGCCTACCAGAAAGCACAGCAGCTGAGATGTTTGCCTGAACCACTAACTCAATGTGAAGGCTGAAGCTCAGGCAGCGGCCACAGCTGGAAGAACAGGAAGCCATACACTGGCAATGGGCAAAATGGTTATTCATTTCCTCTCTTGTGATCTTTCATCTAGCATTTTTGTGAATTTCAATTCATAGTTGAGACTTTTCCCAGATTCACAATCAACTCTGATTATCTCCCTCCTCTCTCCACTTTTCCATTTTTAGTTTCTTGGATGCTGTTAGAGGAAGAAGATAAAAACTATTTGGCATGGAATATTCTTGTCTTTCTTTTAATTTTTCTAGGTCACTCAATATTTGTTCAAGGTTTAAGAATAAGAAGAAAATAAGGCCAAGGGATAAGGAAAGACAGAAAGTTGGGTTTACCTTCGAATATGTTTTTAATCTCTGACTTTATATGAAAACTTTGCTGCGCATCCAGACATAATATTTACATAATTCTAAGCAGGTAGTGATATTTTTTGGTAACAAAATCATTACACATAGTTTATTCCCTCTTATTCTCACATGGCTTCAGAGCTTTTTTATTTTATTTTTTTATTTTCCCTGGGATTGAATCTGTGTGGACAATTAGTTTAAATGAACAGCCTAGA
>PVHP010011668.1:0-27500 GCA_004024765.1 Zapus hudsonius
CATGCGTAGAATATAACATATGTGCCATTCATTCTGTTATGTCACTGCTTACATGAGTTCAAGGGTCACAAGATTGTATTTCAAAGACCTTCCGGTCCTCATTTTTGCAGTTTTACTGCATATTATTCTGGTTGTGGTTTTCTATATTTTTATATACTTCAATATAATTAGTGTTCTGAAAGCATGCCATTGATATGCTTTGGAAAGAATTAAGTCTTGGATTGTACACAGAGAAAAGTTAAAATTTCAAATAAGAATATACAATTAATCTACAAAGTGATCTTTAAATATTCCCATATAGTCTGCACTCAAAGATCTTTACTTTCCTTTCACTGGAAATCATTGCATTATCCAAGAATATAGAATTATTAAAGCACATAAATCCTACAGCTTAGAGCATGTTCTGGGAAATAATTATATTGACAGAGTCATTGTGTGTTTGAAAGAGAATGTTTTTTGTGAGTTTCTTCAGAGAAAACTCTTAGGCTTCATAAATCTAAATTGAGTGACTGAGAAATAAGAAAACGTCTATAAAGCTATAAATACCCAGTCTAGTAAAGGACACAAAAGTTTCAATAAAGAAATAATTGGTAATCTTGAATTGAGTGACAGAAAATTATGAATCTGTCTCTTTTATGAAGTCTCTTGTGTGAAATATGGATGCGTTGAGGTTATAAAAAGCCTTATTTACCAGCAGGGGACCAAATCTTCAGCTTTGAACTTGATAGTCCAGGAAATCTCAGGAAGTCAAGGTTCTTGCACAGGCCCCTGTTGACATTGACTTTTAATTTATTTTTTTTAACTTTCCCATTGCAACATCTCTTCTGTGACCCTGCACCTCCCTAACCTTTGTCCTTGGTTAAAATAAACCATTACAACATCAGATGTGTCCACCATAACTAATGACTTGAGTTATGTGTCAGGACACTTGCGTTCTGCCACCTTCTCTCTATGGCTTTTGAAGGAACAGTTTACTACTCATTGGTATGCCATGTCCAATGCTCCAAGGAATAGGAGAATATTAATTTTGAGACAAAAATAAGTGGCTTAAAGAAGCTGCTGTCTATCTTATGAGTGACTTTTAATTCATTGATGTCTAGGCTTCAAACATATCTTTTCTTAACTATTCAAACCACGCCTAATGAGCTCCAGGTAACTCTGTGTTCAGTGTAGACACAAACTTTAAACCACCTGTCTCCTCTCCTGAAAGATCCTCACTATGACAAAAGACCCTCTCTTTCTTAAATACTGTCTGTGATGGTTAGGTTTTGTTGTCAACATGATCTTTTTAATTATCTTGGGTAGGTTTCTGAGCATGTTTACAGGAAGGCAGCCTCTCAGTAAGGGGCAGGATGCAAGAAGCTCAGGAGAGTTAGAAATTAACATCCCTTCCTGTGTGGGCAGGAAGGAAATTCCAGAGAGTCAAGAAGCCATTAAGTCTAGGATAAGGTTGCAAGACCTCACTCTAAAGCTAAATAAAAGGGAAGGAGATTTCTCCTCCTGCCTGTTTGCTATTGTGTGTGTGTGTGTGTGTGTGTGTGTGTGTGTGTGTGTGTGTTTCTCTCTTTGCTTGGACCTGTGAAAGGGGGCCAGCCTCTTTCAATATTATGGAACTTCCCCTGAATCTTTCCTCCCATAGACTATGCCTGTTTTGGAGATTCATCCTAGTGGAGTGTGGCTGACTATGACACTGTCTTTTTAAATAGAATTATGCCCAGATAAAAAATGTTACCTGATTGTAAACACTGGAGAAAAAGCAAAAATACATCAAATGCTTAAAATACAGCCATACTAGAGTGTGCTATGGTGTGTATACATACGGATTTAGTAATGCTCTTCTATACTTACTTTATTTTGTTGTGAAAAAAAATATAAAAGGTAACCTTTCCCTCATTAGTTTCACACATAAACACGTGTATACATCAATAATGCACACACCTATATACACATATACACAAAGATCTATCACATGCATGCATGTGCATTGATGTCATGGTTGATGCACACATGACCTTGTTCATTCAAAGGCTTAAAACATGATTAAGTTAAAAAATATAAGTTATGATCAGAAAAGATATACAGCTACTCAGAAGGCTGGGGCCAGAGGATCACAAGTTCAAAGCTGGTCTGGACTAGAGTGACCTCAAGGCCACCATGATCAACTTAGTAAAAATCTGCTTCAAAGTAACACATGACAGAAGTGAGAGAGAGTTCAGTGGTACAGCACTAACCTAGCATGAATTCAATCCTCAGAACCATGAAAAGAAACAAATATCACTGGCCATTGGTAAATACTGAACAATGAAAAAGTAATTTCAGAAAGTAAAAGTTAGCAGCAACTTAAGCTTGGTTATGTGTCCTTGGCCTCAAAGTGAACACTTCATTAAATATAATAATTTCATGATGGTGTCCACCATTTCATTTCACTGCCAAGCTTCTTAGTGACTCTTAAATAAATATTGTCAATGAACTTTAGGATTGCAACGGATGGGGAGAATGATGGAAGCCAGAACAGGCGCCCAGCACTGTGCTCAGGACAATACTTGAAGCTGATGGAGACGGTAAGTATCAAGTACTTAGGAAAGCCTTGGAGTACCAAGGTAAGATGGTAGAGAAACATATTTTATTGAACAGTGGCTTAAAGGGATCCCTGGCTCATCAATAATTTTATAAAATATACATGACCCACATGGCTGATACGTACATATTATGTTGAGGGACATGATGTCATGAGATTCTCTTTTCTATTAATGTTACCAGAACTCTTTGATAGAATCAATACTTGTAGTCCAGATTCATTAAAAATTGCATCTGTCTGCAACATAATGAAAGCTTATAGAACACAGATATTTAAAGCTTTTTGATTTAATATTCAAGACATTGGTCACCACATAGGATAGCAGTTTCACCGCTCGTTGGCTTAGCCTCGTACTGGCACCACACTGCCAGAATGATATTGGTGCTAAATATTAGACTTTATGCCAGAAACAATGCTGGAAAGAACCATCTTTGATTTTTTCATATATAAGCATGTTTGCTAAGCACTGGTCTAAAAATAAAATATATAAAAGTATATATTGTAGGTCTGGGGAGATGGCTTGCCACACAGGTATGAGCAGCCAAGTTTGGATTCCTAGATTACAAATAAAGCCAGACCCTGCATATTCAGGACAGGAAGGAGAGACACAGACAGGCAGTTCATAGGCTGGCTAGCCTGCTCTACACAAGGGTGAAAAATGTGAATAAGGAAAGACCTTCCTTGAACAAGGTGAAAGGTGATGATGTCCTCTGACTTCCAGGTGCCATAGTACATGTGTACCCATAGACGCACAGAGAGACACACATGTAATTCATCATACACATATACACATACATACACACAAAAGTATGCATGGATTAAATAGTCTATGTATACAAACAAGTAAAACATACTTGCAATATCTTGAGATATGGTCATATTTCAGGTTGATTTTATACTTCCTTCCATTTATCTGTTTAAGGTTCTTTTCCATTATTAGTGAATTTATAAAGTTTAACTCAGATTTTTCCATTGTTGTTTGCTGAGTGAAGCATTGTTATAGCATCACACATACTATCTTATTTTTCAGGTAAGCAGCTCATTTGGTGACTGTGATTAGGAATATTTTGAATTATAAAGATAGCAATGTAGAACTGTGAGGGTTCTTCCTATTATATTGGTTTATATGAACTTCAACACAGAAAGGAAATGAATGGAAAAGTATCAGCAAAGACAACAGAATAAATGAGAAGTCACCCAGAATTCATGAGGGTGTCAACCAGAATATTACCTATTTTTCCCTGGCACTTGTTCATTGATCTAGTCTTCTGTTTACACCATCTTCTAATGATGTATACATGATCATTTTTGCCATATAGTAATTGGGAATGCATCATAAATTTTAAAAGGTTTGTGTCTATGGGTCTATGTGTATATTTTGGCTTTTTGTGTGCCAGGACATGTATGTGCTCTTCATAGGACAACCTCTTCTTTCTTTGAGACAGGGTCTCTCTTTTTGATTTTCTACTAGGAAGCCAGTCTAGCTATCTTGAAAGCTGGGGGATTTTCCTGGCTCCATCCCTATCACCTCATAGAGGAGCTGGGATCACAGAAGTTGTGCCACTGTGTGTCTGGCTATATGTGGGTGGTGGAGGGGATTGAACTCAGCACTGCAGGTTTACAATCAAGCACCTTTAATTTTTGAGGCATCCCCCTAGGTCCCATCATGATGTTTTTTGTTTTGTTATAGTTTTCTGAGAAAGGTCTTAATACTTAACCCAAGCTATCCCAGAAATACCTATATTAGCCTTGAACTTTTGATTACCTGACCCAATCAGCCGAGTTTTGGGATTAAAGGTATGCACCATCCTACCATGCTTAGAATGCATCACTTCTCAATGAGAAATGGGATATGGTCTTACAGAAATATGCTCAGTGTGAAATCATATTGGATAAAACGCACACCATGTAAATCTAAATCACTCATTAGGAAAAAAAAAGTACATGGATCTATTTTAGCACACCTTCTGATAACAAGCCTGTGCTCAGAAAGAGGAAGAATTTATGCAGACAGAACCTTTCTAATCCCCTCTTCACATGTATATTGCATGCAACCACTCAGGATTTAGAAACCAGGAAAACAGAATTCTCAATGAGAGACTCAGTGTTCAGAACGTCGAACAAAGAATTGGACATACTGTTCCCCACTTCACAAGCAGACTTTTGAGGGTGTCGAGCTGCCGTGTTTCTTCCTGGATGCAGAGTGAGGTGCTTGGATCTGGGAGAAAGGCGTTCAGCCATGCTGACACAGCCCGCCTTGATGTGCGCCACTTCTGCATGGCAAATGGATTTTTTTCCCCTCAAAAAGTTTAATTTGTTTTCCCTAGGTATAGACCACATTTATACCTCTTAAGCTCTGTAGGATTTTTCCCCTTTCTTACATTTTTTTCCTTGTGTGTGTGTGTGTGTGTGTGTTGCTTTGTTGAGCAAAAGCTTTCTGAGAGATTGTGGGAAGTGTTCACAGGCTCTCACTTATCTTCTGTAGCCCCAGATTCCCGCCCACATTGGGGCACACGTCTATCCTACCATTGTAAAAGGCAGCTTCCATGTCTTTCCTCTCTGGCTCCTTTTCAAATAGTTCCCTTGGAAAATCTGGATAGAGTGAGGAAGGAACAAAATGACAGCTAATAAGTGCACTGAGATGTGGTCTAGACTACCCACAGGGCTCAATGCCCCTTAGATTCACAATAAAAGAGGAATATAGAAATAATACAACCCGTTTTGAAAATACAGTGTTCCACTGTCCCTCGTGGAAGAGGACAGAGAGTGTCTGGATGTTTCCACACACACAAACGCTGCCAGACATGGCACAGTAGACCTCAAAGAAGTAAGTAAAAGGATAAAAAGGAATCATAGCTAACAGCCAAAAAGATCAGGTGGGGTCTAGATGTCAGCCACTGAAGAGGAAGGGGCAGGGAGGTGGGTATGTTCATTGTTCTCTTGAAAACAAAATTGCTACTTCAGCACTTAAAGACAAAAGAAATATACTTAAGAAAATCTCTCCAGGCACTGCCTGTTTTTGCACAGACTTATTACAGTTTGCCATGGCATATACATAAAAATCAACATGCAGGAATGGGAGATGGGGAGTCAAGAAGGGAGTGGAAGAATCAGAGAGAGAGAGAGAGAGAGAGAGAGAGAGAGAGAGAGAGAGAGAGAGAGAGAGATCTTCCCTCCTATTTTTAAAATTTTATTGATATTTTTATTAAAAGGTTGCACACATAGATCCCCCCTTCTCCCTCACCCCATATTTGCTATTCATTGTGTGGATCAAGAGGCCCAGCTACTTGTTAAAAAGAGCAAAGACCAGAGTTTCAGGGAGACAGAGCTTTCCCACTGCAAAGGATACCTTGTTTTCGCCTCTTTATCTTACTAGGGGTAGGCATCGCCCAAAGAAACCTAGGGGTATTTTAAGCAGGAAGGAAGGTAGGTAGTGTGGGTGTGTGGGAAAAGGTAAAAGATCCAAAGGAAACCCCCAGGAGCCTGTCCCTGAACCCATCAAGGTGAGTCTATGTGATGTCTTCTACTTCTCCAAAACAGTTTGGGTCTCTGCAGCTGTTTCCCTCCCTTCCTTGTGGTATTAACTTTTCAAACCTCCATTTTGCAGTCAGATACCAAGCATACCTGAGATCACTCAGGATGGGCAAGTTAAGCCCCTCTTGTTAGACACGGTCACCATCAGGTCTGCTTGCAATGAGAGGCTGGACTTGGAAAAAAGGTCCTCTGATTTACAACTCTGCAGCTTCTCACCACGTGGTAATAAAGGGGATACATGATGAAACCCGACAGGAAGTTAAGCTGACTGCACAAGTGTGGACAGCGAGAAATAATACAGTTGTCACCCTGACTTCTCTTCAACACCCAGCAAACAAAAAGATCATTGTTCATCGGTCTGACCATGCGCCTGGGTAATCCTCCAGCAGTAATTGATAAATGGGAAAAACATACGGTCTCAACTCTGGGATTCATAAGACACATGAATATTCATCCCATCTCCTTTGGTCAAGAAGTATTCTACATGCTCCCCAGACAGGATTTTAAAAAAGGAATTCAAATTGTTTCTTGCTCAGCAGTAAAGTCCCGCTTCCCTTTGAAAGCCTGTTTTCCTCCATTAATAGTGAAGTTTAGCAATAGATGGAGAGAGTGAGCACAGACCTGTGGGGAGATGACAAATGTGTCCATAGGAAGAGCTGCTCTTGTGCTTTTTCATAACTACATGTGGAAAAATATGCAATCTTTCAAGAAAACCCAGAGCACACAGTATCCGAGAAGGCGAGGAAGCCTCCTCCACCTGCAAAGACTTACTCCATCTATATATTTATAAGAATAATTTATTTTCCACCCAAGCCTTAGCCTCCAAGTTTCTGAGATGCCGCATATGAAGAGTCTGGCTAGGGGATTGCAGTAGTCATACAAACTGCTTTTAGACCAGTCCCAACAAAGTTCTTTCTCACCCTACACAGCCAAACCTCACAATCTCACTGCATTCAGGCCTTTACCTCTGACCAGAATAGTCCATGAAGCTCTACTTACAGCACTGCAAGGAATCTCTTAGGCTGAGGTCTCAAATCTTTCCACATTCCTCCAGCAAAGAAAGCCAAAGCCACAGAATCAGGGTTCCAGCAGCAACACTCTTTGGCTCCAATTTAACTGTTGCAGTCAGCTTTCTCACTCCTGATACAACCTGACCAAAGACAGCTTGCGGAGGAAAGGGCTTATTGTTGCTTACAGACTCGAGGGGAAGGTCCATGATAGGAGGAAAAGTGGTGGCATGAGGAGAGGTTGGACATGACATCCTGACCAACATCAGGGGGACAAGAGCAGCAGGGAGTATGTCAAACACTGGTAAGGGGGATCTGGCTATGGCACCATAAGCCCACCCCTAAGAACACATCTCCAACAAGGTTTCAACTCCAAAACTGCCATCAGCTGGAGATCAAGCATTCAGAACACATGAATTTATGGGGGACACCTGAATCAAACCATCACAGGGATCTTATTAAATTCATTTACAGTGTTTTGGTGATATATGGAGGTTATAGCTTGGTAATGAAACTCACCAAAAAATTCTCAGAAACAAAGGTAACAGTATATGTGTTCATTCATTTTACCTTCAGGAAATGTATATAACTGTATAATGGAATAAACTTGATGTTCTTGCCAAAGCAAACTTACACACAATTACCTATAAATTACAGTGTTCAAAATAGAAGTATGTTTTAAACACATCTGGATGTTGACACATCGTGGGAAAGTGTTAATGCAGATGAGACATTTGTTCACAGTTTCAGCTTTGTAGAAATTGATTTTCATATGTGACTTCCTGAAATCAGAGCACCTGTTGCAAGAACTAAAATTCCCATCTTTCCAAGCTCCAAGATAAGAGCAAGGGAAGTTATCAAATTCATAGAGGAAAGATGTGTTTGGTTGTAAGGATATAGCCAATTAAAGATATTAAGCATTATTATGATCAGAAAGTTCTGACCATAGATGACTGCCCACAAAATAAGAGTTGAAGAAATATTATATGTCCACATGGTGGGATTTTAAGCAGCAATTAAAAGTCATAGCTTGAAGAAAATACTTAATGACAGGTTCAGGTTCTCATGTTTTATGCAATGAATTTAAAGTAACTTATTCAGTATTGCTTGGAATATATATGAATATATATTCCAAGTTCTTTCCAGGTAGGTTATATATATATATATAACCTACCTGGAAAGAACTATATCTTGGCTTTGGTTTTGACTACCCTAAATGCTTGAATGTTTCTGAGAAATTTTCAGTTCCCAGAAAGTCCCTGGGGTTGTCTTTAAATATGTTAATTCTATCTGCTCACCTTGTTCAAATCTCTCCTCTGAATTTCTGTTCAATGATGATGATTTGCTTTTCTATTGTCTTTCCATTTATTTCACTATATTAGCCTTGTCTCTCTAACTAGATCATCAGTAATTTGAAGATAGGAAAAATTATATTCATGGATATATAGATAGATGATATAGCTATAGAAATATATAGATATTTATATGAAAATACGTATATATTAGTAATAGCTAATTATATAATTTGTGTTTCCAACAATATACTACTACATATAACATAGTATCACATACCTGCTCGTGACCATTGTTTGAACTTTCTACCATTTGAATTCTAAGAAAAATAACAACTAATAAAATCTAAACTGGATGAGAAAGAACCTTTCCCCCTGGAATGAAATCATTTGCCCTTCAATCTACCTCAGGAGGAGTTCTAATTTCAAAACAATCCCAAGATCTCTTTCTGTTCCATCATTTCTACAAATCTGCTTTTACGTATAAAATGGACATAATTTTTCCTAAGGGACAACACAAACATTTATATAATACATATATCCGTCAGAGGAAGTCAAGCTCCTAATTTATCCCCCCTTCATAGCACTACACGCTATTAGTTTGGTGTGTAATTTGTAGATCATCCCTATTTATATTTAAAGCTTTTCCTTTTATATCCTTGATGAAACATCCCAAGCATACAGAAAAGCTGAAATTATTGTAAATGCCCTCATTATTAGTACTAGGATCCTACCATTAAACTTATTAAGCTGCATCTTTGATTGTTTAATAATAACATGAAAAAGACTGCTGCCTCTTCTTGAAGCTTTCCATGACTTTCACTTTACAGACATGCGAACCAATTAATGAGAAGGAACTCTGCAAGATGAAGCTTGTTTATATTGTTTTCCTAGTTCTCTGGCATCCTCTGGATTGGAGAGAAACAGAATGACACAAATTGTAAAACAAAAACAAAAACAAAAACAAAAAAACTTGTTTTGTTCACAGCAATGCACACCCAAACAAACACAAAAATCTCACATGTGTTCTTAAATAAAATGCATGCTTGGGCTGGAGCCAGGGTTTGTTTTAAACACACACACACACACACACACACACACACACACACACACACAACACACCACTTATGGGTGGAAGAACGCGTGCTCTCTCTTTATTGCTCTCTCTTTATTGCTGAAAATGAAACAAAATATATAGAGCCCCTTGGCCAATCAGAGAGCTGTTGGTCAGTCTACAATAAGAACCTGTGTGCAGGGCGGGCACGATGTGCAATAGCCAATCAAGACTGCCTCCTGGAACTTATTTACAAGCAAAGCCCATAAACTGCCAGGTGCCATCCTGAGATTAAGCCAGGGTGTGCCTCCGTGTGCCCCCAGAGGCATTTGTCAACAACAGGGTTCCACTCCCCAATACCCATGGAAAGCAGGATGCACATAGTGACACATGCATCTGACGATCGTTTGCATGTTTAGAGGCCCTGGTGTGTCTATTTTCTCTCTCTCTCTTGCTTCTTGCAAAAAAAAATTAAATGCATGCTTATTGATTAATTGTAGTTAGCTTTTCCTTTTTTCACAATGTTCTCAGCACCCACTGTAATCTTCCAGGGGAAGCCCGGGCAATATATGTAATAAAATTAGCAAATTTCATTTTTAGTTCTGTTCAAGTCATGGACAGAAAGCAGATAGTTGTCTGTAGTTGTTCTTTATTAATTTGCTGCCCAGATTCATGTTAAAATTTCCAATCAAACAATAAGTGATTTCCTAGACATATTTTTAAAAATTTTAGAATGAAAACTTAGTACTTCTTTTAAGTGACAGTAATTTCAAGCTTTTGATAATGTGTTTAGCTTAGTATTTTACTTTATTGTTCTGACACTGAGACTCAAAACCAGGTGCTCCTTCACGCTAATCACACAGTGTACCACTGAGCTCCTCTCCCAGCCCTTCCCAGAGTACTTTGAGAGCAAAATGGCCATTAAACTTGACCTTCCTTATCTCCAGTCAAACTAATTCCTATGAAGAGCTATTTTTCAGGTCCAGAGAAGATAACAGATTTAAAGTCACTAACATGGCAATTGGCATATGATAAATACTTGTTTGTCCTGGCTTCCTAGTTGCTGTTCTCAGTTTTTCAAAGTAAGAACTCACTGTATTTAAGTTGTTTTATTCTAAAAATAATAGATGTATGTACACATATACATTTTTGTTTAAATTCATCAAAATAGGCAGGTATGTCTTGCACATATAAATCTTATGCAAACTCTATTAGAAGTAGTGCATGTTAGGAGTCAAGGTCAAAAAAAAATGATGGTATTTAGAGGGAGAGAAAGTCCCAGTAGGAACTTTATTCTTTTATTCAATGGACAGTGGTTGGATTCTACCTATTTTCTACATGTGGCAACTTTATGAACAGGTTAAAATGCTAAGGATGTGAGAATGTACTTGTAGTCAACTTACTCTGTTGCTGCGCAGAAAGAATCCAAGCAAAAGCGGCTTGTGGATGAATGGGTTTATTTGGCTTACAGACTCTAGGGGAGACTCCATCCTGGCAGGGAAAACGATGGTATGAGCAGAGGGCTGGACATCACCTCTGCCACAGCTCTGGAAACAGCAGCAGGAAGGTGTGCCAAATACTGGCAAGGGGAAGCTGGCTTATAACCCCCATAAGCCCACCCCGACAACACAGCTCCAGCGATGTTGTAAAACCCAAACTGCCATCAGCTGAGGATCAATTATTCAGAACACATTCATTTGTGGGGGACACCTGGATCAAACCATGAAAGTACTACTTACCAGTAAAGATGTAATGTTCCTTTAAGAATTCCAAGGGCCTGCTGAATATGAAATATGGCCTATTCTGTCTTCATCTAAATCTATCTACAGGTACAGAGGCCCTGCTAGGGATCTAAGCTTCAGCCCTCTTTCATGCTGTGGTCTAGATAGTATTTGGTGACCAGCATCACTTCTTCCTTTAATTCTACATAATGATCATGGTGTGTGTTTACTTTAAATCAATATGATATTTAAGAAGTGTCATTAGAATCTTTTTGGAATTGGCTTAGTGGTGCATTCCTGTAAAACCAATATTGGATAGACAAGGGTAGAAAGACTGAGTTTGAGGCTAGCTAGATCTACATAGTGAGTTCTAAGAATGCTGGGATAATGTAAAAATAACTGGTCTCAAAAAGATACACACACATATATATATAAAATATACAAAAAATATAAAAATAAAAAATATATATATATATGTATATTTTACCTTTCCTTCTTCGATCTTTCTGATTTGACGAGGGTGGGGGTGAACACAGTGCCATGGAGTTTGAGAAACTCACAAGGATGCTTCTCATACATAGAGCCTATGAGCCATGAAGAACAGGCTTAACCTTCAGTGATGAGCATCAAGAAGAATGTATGAAAATGAAAGGATTCAAGAACAGCACTGTGAAGAACTTCAATACTGAGTTTGGAGACATTTATGTACTCAAATTATAATGGCCATTATTAACTGACATGTAATGCAAATAGCTCTGAGTACATCCAGTCTCTACACCTTCTCCATCAACAATCTGCTGGCAGGTTGAATAGACACCTTTGTAAAGTATTTTCAGTGATATTCACAACAGAGACCCTTTGGCCCCTCGGACCTTATACTGTAGGCTCACTTCTCAAGGATTAACTGAATTCAACAGACAAGGGCTGCAAAATCATTAGCATTTCTTCACATTTCATTTCGGGCTTAGTGCTAAGATGTCAATGTTTATTGTCCAACCAAACATAGTCTCTGAAAAATATTTACAGTTTATGTGCCAATAACTATCTGATATCATAGTACAGGTGATTCTAACTTGCTTCCTAATATCTCTCAGAGATACTTGCATGACTGTGGACACAAGCTTTCACCAGTTATCATTCAAAGCATCAGATACAGCTGTGAGAAGAGGAGAGGATTATTTTTCCCCCTCAGTGGTGTTTAGAGCTCTGGAAATAGTTATGATTACAATATTTTAGGAAACAATTTTTTTCTATACACACACACACTACTATGAAAGCAGCATTTATAGAAACTAACAAATACTCCTAAATGACGTTCATTAAAAATGTGTTCCCTTGGAAAGTGGATAGAAGTAAAAGCCCTGCTTTTACTTGGCAGAGAAAGAGGTCCAACAGGCCATGTGTGACTCTCAGAGACCTCCACTTCTCTTTTGCCATGGATGCCAGAAAACTCTGACCTAGAACATCAAAAGTCAAGGGAGTTTTCCATGGGCTTGGATGTCTTCTAAACAGAAATAGCAGCCTGATTCCCATTTCAAAGCAACACACAAACGAGAAAGGAAGACCGCTGTATAAATTATGACTCGTAGAAAAACCACCAGCTATATATTGTTTTGTTTTATTTCTCAAAAGTTTATTCCCTTTAAAGAAGAAAACGTAATGGAAACATGGATTGTAGATCAGAGATACCGTGTCAGACTTCTTTTCTAAATGTTTTTCTTTTTTCCTTCCTTCCTTTTCACTTTTCTTTTGAAAACAGAATTTGTTAAAGCTTTATAACCTATGAACTGTATCTGTGATTAATAGGAAAATAAAATAAAAATATCTTAAGTGTTGTAAAAACAGTGGCCAAAGTAATAATATTTTCACTCATTCTTGTTCAAGACATCTGCTTCTAGCTGTTTTTACCCCAAGGACTATAATTAACTGGAATAGTTTTCTTCCTCTTCTAGATCAAAGCTGTCGAAGGCATCTTTCCCCTTGCTCCCTATTCAAGAGAGTCCTAAAATACGAGATAAAAATTGTCATTGAAAAATCTCCTGACTGTGACAAGCGTTAACACGTTCACTAAGAGAGTCTTCGAGGCAGAGTTTCGACTCTTTGGGGAATGGTATTGCCAAGTTGGATTTCAAGGTTACTTCTGTTCATTAAAAAACTTTGTGTAAAAATAATGAAGAAACTGCTTTCTACTAAGGAAGGAGTAAGTTCACTAAGGCAGTTTTCCCTCTTCCCTGTGCCTTGCTGACTTGCTATTGTTTTTTGGGGGGTCAGGGGGATGGTTGACTCATACTCTTGGATTCTGTAGCCTTCCTCACTCTAAACAGAAAAGAGCCATAATTATACCACGCTTGATCCTTATCCAAGCAGCTGATGGCCTTTATTGATTTACCTAAAGTAAAGCACATACAACTTTTATTTATTTATTTATTTATTTATTTATTTATTTATTTATTTATTTATTTATTTATTTATTTATTTGCCTTTCGCCCCTCCCTCACCATTCACCCTTTGGTATACTGTATTGGAATACAAAACCCTCTCGCGGAAATCTGTGATGTTAAACAAACCATGCCAGTCATTCAACTTTTTAATTAAGGATTCAGTGTTCCATCCCTTTTCAGACATTAAAATTCAGGTGCGGCCATTAATCTTTCTAAAGGAATTCACCTGTGGCTAATACTGATGTATTTTCTATGAGCCTTGTCATGGGTTGCGTGCTGCATGCATTCCGCCTCAATAGCTAATTACACACGGGATTAGCCTCAGTGTCAGAAAGATAAAGCCTCCAGAAGCCTCAGAGAGGAGGTTCTGGGCTTTCTCTCCCTCCCTTATTGTGGAACAGTGCCTTATTTCATTTTTGTTAAGGCTCACATATGTATTTAAGAACTCTTTGTGTTTATTTCAATGGTGAGATGAAGAAATAACTCAGGGAAAAATAAAAGTTAGCCACAGGAGGAATATCTGCTTCAAAGTTTTGCTATTAAAAAAGGAAAAGCAAACAAACAAACAAAAACAACAACAACAACAAAAACTCTTTGGCCCAAACCCAAGAAAAGTTGAGGGAAATATAAATGAAATGTACCATTTCCAATTTAGGCACTTTGATTAAATACATTAAATAGCTGTGCTTTTTTTTAAATATATATTTATTGTCCATAATGTGTTACATTATTTAGTGGGCAAACCATGCGTTGTTATCCCGAATTCCCCAATTCCCCCCCTCCCCATCCCTGATCAGTTGTATATCCTCCTCTGTGGCCCGCAACAATAAAGCAGCCTTATTACTCACCCACCACGACTCAGGGAACTAATAGCTGTGCTTTTTAAAAAAAAATGTGAATTGAATGTTATCACACATGTTGAAATGCAGAAAAACAAAAGGAAAAATTTTGTAGTTTTTGTTGAGGGAGACTTCTTGAGATAAGTAATACATTTAATTTAAGGAAAAATAACATAAAATGGCTTTTTAGGCTAAGTTAACACTTATAACACTAAATAAAAATTAAAACAAAAATTTGTAGAGCAAAATTAGATGACTGTCTTTACTATAATAATCTAGACTTATAAATACAGGAATTCTATTTTGTACAAGTAAAATAAAAATAATCCTTATTTTTTGTAATGACATATTAAATGTTGAATATATAATATATATAAAATATATATTGTATGTATATTAATTGCCCATAACTGATATTTTTCTTTGAAACTGTTATCTGCATATAGTTGTGCACTCTCCAAAAATAAATACAGATGAGATAAAATAAAAATATAGGAAACTCATAAGCTTCAATTCAAGACTAAAGCTACCTTAGCTAACAAGAAGTCTTAATTAAAGTGTCTGGACTCCCATCCAAAATACAATGAAACAAGGGGGAAAAATAAGAAACTTCTAAAAAACACATAACCAAATTGCTAACAAAAGAATAGAAATTGCTTTTTTTCTCCCCTAAGTAATTAATGCAGCACAGATAGATTTTTAACATGAAAAATATAATTCTATGTGCATTTTTAAAATTTGGTTTTTTGAGGTAGGGTCTTGCTCTAGCCCAGGCTAACCTGGAATTCACTATGCAGTCTCAGGGTGGCCTCAAACTCAAGGTGATCCTCCTAATTCTGCCTGCTGAGTGCTGGGATTAAAGGCGTGCATCTTCAGGCCTGGCTCCGTGTGCATTTTTTATTAGAATATTTTACTTAGAAATAACTAGAATCACCACAAATACATTATTATTTTTTTTTAATTTTGTTTTGGCATGAGTATGTATGTGTACTATGTGAGGTGTGTAGAGTGCATCGAATGTGGGCATGTAAGTGTTCAGATGTGTGTCCCTTGCACACACATGTGAGAGGTGTTCTCCTCTGTCATCCTCCACATTCTTTCCTGGAGATGGAGCTTCTCACTGGACCTGAGCTGCCCTTTGGGTCAGAAGAGCTGCCCAGTCAGCTTAGTGATTCTCCCAAATTCACTCCCTCCAGGACTGGGTTAACCAACCTGTGCCATCAGGCCTGGCTTTTTTACATGGATACTGGGATGCCACTCAGGCCCTCAAGTAAACAATTTCTTTGATTTCAAATAGATTATCAACTGATTGCTAACATTAAGACCTTTAGTAAGTTGAAAACATATGATGGCAATAATCTTTCCCATAAAGCTTTCAGTTTCTTCAAATTAAAAGTTAAAGTGGAAACATGTGATTATTTTGGCTTTCAGAGTTAGTACAATGAGCCACAAGCTAAGATGATCTTTCCCTTGTTTGTTTTTGTTCCTCCAGCTTCTAATGACTAGTGTTCTCAGGATCATTAGCACATCATTCAATGTATGATGCAGTCTGATTTCAATTAGTGATCATTGTAAAGGAGGGATGCTGGGAGGTGTAGTGTGTGTGTGTGTGTGTGTGTGTGTGTGTGTGTGTGTGTGTTTGTGGAAGGAGGGATGTGGGAGGTTTGGGTGTGCGTGGAAGGAGGGAGGCTGGGAAGGAGGGAGGCAGTGCATCTTACACTGTGGAAACACATTTGCATAGGCAGAACTGTCTCTTCTACTCAGGGTCACCACCATACCTGCAGAGGTGACTGTCATTGGGCAGAGCCGAGGAGAGAGTGAGCGACATGGTGCAGACCTAGTGCATTTCTTCCAAATGTGACGTTACATAAATGTGTCTAAAGCATAAGTAAACGTTACTAAATTGTTGGCAAAGATGAATAAGAAATACAAGCTTTTATGAATATATAAAATTTCACTATTAGGAACACGTTAGGGGGCTAGGGAGATCTGTGAAGTGCTTACTTCACCAGCATGAGGACTTGAGGATGATCCCCAGACACCCTTGTAAAAATATGATATTGTGGCACCCATTTGTAATGCCAGCTCTGGTGAGGTTGAGGCAGGCGGTTTCCTGGGAATCAGTGACCAAACAGACTAACTTCATTTGCTAAATCCAGTCCAATGTGAAATCCTATTTCAAAAAATAAAAGCTTTACAGTGCCTGGCAGATCAACATCTGAGGTATGCGCACACATGCACATACATGCACACACACACATGCAAACATACATGCCCACACATGCTCACATAGATGCACACACATATGCACACACATGCACACATATGCACACACTCACACACTCATACACACATACACACATGCACACACATGCACATATGCATACACATGCCCACACATATATACACATGCACATGCACACACACATTCCCAGACATGCACATATGCCCCCAAATGCCACACACATGCACACACATGCCCACACATATCCACATACATGCACACACATGCACACACACCCTTTCACACAAAAGAAGAACACAATTGTTTTCTACCCCAATTATAACACTATTTTTGTAGTCCTGATTTGACCGTTATATTCCTTCTTAATTTGGTCGTCATTGATAACTTCTGTCACATTTTCCCCTAGAAATAAAACATTTCCTGAGAGTTATCTTACGAAAGAAGTAAAACTCATTATTGTTTTGATTTAGCTCAAATTTTAATTAATCTCTTGAAGGAAACAGTTTCCCTCAAGCATGCCTGAAAAGGCAGGGTTTCAAAGATCATTTACTGTGTTCTTACCCCACTTATATTTAATACTGACCAACCACACCCTTAAAATATTAAGCTTCTTTCTGCTTTAGTTTAGATGATTTAAAGTTACTCAAACTATACCACACTGTATTTTATAAAAATCTCAGACTTTGAAAATGTCTTTGAGATATTTTAATACTTCTTACACTATCCTAGAACTAATTGTAAACATCATTTCCCATGAGTGTTTAGTGAGATATTCTTCATTAAAACCATTAAAAAAGAAATATAGTAATAAGAATTTAGCAGAGTGGGCTGACTGGCAGACCATTCTCCCTCAGTGCATTGTGGGAGAAAGGAGCACCACAGCCTAACGAAGGTGAATATTGCCAAGGATGCTTGAGCAGGTTACTGAAATTCTTAGGCAGAATTAACAACTAGACTACATTTCGGGCTTAAGTGCACATTGATTTTCTGTAGGTATTTTGTAATAGTTGGTCCTTCCTTGAGAAATGCAATGGTAAAGTTATTTTGGCTGTTTCAGCTACATTCACAGACCATGAGTTTGGGAATTTTTAGAGCTACTGTAACAGGTGAGTTTGGAAATTTATTAGAGATTATTAGAGTGAATATGAAATTTTCTGGCCCAATATCTAGGTTAATATTTACATATTGATCTATAATATGGCATGCGTCAGTGTGGTATGCATGGTGCGTATATGCAGATGTGTGTGCGCACACGCATGAGCAGAGGCCATAGAACATCACATGTTCTTGGATACCTCATCTGCGTGTTTTCTTGAGGCAATGTCTCCCACTGAATCCAGAACTTCCCCTTTTTCTCAGACTAACCAACCATTGATATCAAACACTCTCTGCTCCCTGCTTTCCACAGGTCTGGGGGTACATGCATACAAGGTCATATCCAGATCTTTATGTGGGTGCTGGGGATGGAAGTCAGGGTAAGTCAGATCCTCCAGGGTCTCATGCTTGCATGGGAAGCACACTTACCTGCTGATCCGTCTTCATAGTTCTATGCAAACAGTTTATAGCTTTGATAATCTCTAATGAGTAAAGATGGCCAAATTAATTCTCTGTGCTTTATTTGGAAATGCTGACAGATATCTGCAACATTAACAAACCTATTTAAGATTTTTCTTCCTCAAAGCTTTTGCTTTTCTTTCTCTGGGTAATGGCTAATTTCAAATAAAGAAAAAAACTTTGCAAAGAGAGATTTTGTATACATGCAGTTTTTTTATGTAACCTTCACTGTAATACCTTAAATGGAAAAAAAAATTAAAAATTGTTATTTCTAAAATCTCATTTGGAAATAATAATGGCAAAGTTGAGGATCAATTCCAGGAAGCTATTTTTAAGCAATGTTTTAAAAAAGATCTTCAGGCTATGACCTTTTTCTCTTGTTTCCCCTTTGTTTTTAACATTCCACAAACAGAATAAATCTATAGATTGAATTGGCTTCCAGTCATCAGATTGGAATCCATTCAGTATGAATTCAAACTCATGGATAGAAAACAAAGTACAGTGAGGTGAGCTAAGGATCTCACTTCCAAGGTCACACTCTTCCCCGACCTTGGCTTATTTATTCATCATAGACCTAGGCTTCTCTCAGGATCTTAGATTTCCTTCCTCATCAATATCTCTACTCACACGGATCAAGACATTTTGTAGTCTGAGTTTTGTGTCCATACGAGAAAAGGAACATTCTATCTACCTTTCATGCTGGTGGTGCACAGCAGACATATGCTGTTCCCGTAATGGTCCCAACACCACAACTTTGATTTGATTGCAGACAGCTTGCTTACCTCCTGACAGGATGCAGGATAAACACGCCAGGCTCTGTGGAACGAGCTGATGCACTTGCAAGGTTAATGTGGCTTCTGAGATGCAAATCTGTGACCATCCTAATAGCTGTACTGGTAGAACGACACCATTTCCCAGATCAGCTCTTCGGCTCCATTAAATAGTACCATTAACTTCAGGATCATTTACACAGCAAACATGAACCTGGGCGAAGGAATTCCAGAAGTGCAACCTATTTTCCTCACACAGACCCTTCACATTTAGAATATCTTGAACCGACAGCATCTCCTCACACCTCCTTTTGCATTTCTGGACACATGTTCAATCTCTCCTCATAGGTGCTCTGGCCACTAGGTAGATCCATTTGCTGGAAAAGGCTGTATTTTGCTTGTTCTGAGATTGGGCACCAGGTCTTGCTGAGGCTGCTTCAGGATGTCACATTCTAACAAGCACGGATAGGCTTTGGAGTTGGAAGCCTATTTCACAGTGAAGACAAGCTAGCTTTCACACCCCAGACTTCTAGGGTTGTACCTCAGCAGGGATCGTCTAGCTCACAAAAGCCCTTCCCTCCTGAACACAGTATGGGGCTAGTCCAGACCCCCCCCCCCCACATACACACACGCAGTGCTTCCTCACCAAATGACATTTTCTGGTTCCTTTCTTCATATCTGTCACACGTATACAAAGCATAATGTGTAACGAAAGCAGGGTCAGTGTATGCATCTGTAATCTCATTACTGTAATGGCTCTGAAAACACACCCCACAAGAGAAGTCACTGGTAAGCCTGTCCACACAGGCGGGCCATGCTCAGCAGGGACTTCATTGAAAAGGTACCACCAGCCAGGAAAGCGGCACTCAGCAGTTCCCATTTGCCTCCTCACTTCCAGATGAAAATGAAGACTAACTCCTCAGACCTAAATGAAAGCTGGGCTGACAGGCCTGGCTGCCTTAACGAGCCATAAGTCCAAGGGTGTGGAGTATCACACACCAACCTTTCAAATCCAATTGGATATTTCTCTATTTAGAGACAGGAGCAAGGGAGCTGTCTGTCCATTTCAAGTTTCCTCATGACCATTTAGCTTCCTTTTCATTCAGAATCGGACTCCTCAGACTTGAAATCTATGGAGACCCCAGTGATATCATGGCTGTTATGTGGTATGTTACACACTAATCATAACCATTACCACTTACAAGTCCAGGGCTTCATTCAATTAACTGCCTGACAGGGATTTTTTAGTTAATTCATGGTGAAGGTCGGCAGTGGTCAGAGTGGCATGTGCCTTCTGTTACCTTTTTGAATGCCAATTATGAGTTGTGGGTAATTAGTGTGATCCTTACAGAGATGTTAATCGGAGAGATCAAAAGCTTTGCTCTGTGGCTTGTCCAACAGGGTTAAAATCCCATGGGATTGTCTGTGTGCTTAAACAAATACATATCCCATCATTTACCGAAAATTAAAAACTCCTTATTTCTATGCTTGTCTCCGTTATTCTTATTATGGATATACATGTAGAGTTGATAAATTTCATATATGTAAATGTATATATATGTATAATTTTTATTCTTTGGGTGTACATGTGTATTATGTGTGTGAGTGCAGGTGCATGTGTGCTAAGCATGTGCTGGGAAATCAAAAGATATCTTTGTGTGCATACTTGGGGAAGTACTGATTTTTACATTTAAAGGTAAGATTTCATAAACCCTATAGACCTGATTTCTGAACTGAATTCATGACTCATTGTGAAAGTTGAGTAATCTTTCCTATTACTTTTGCCATAAGAAATGTGACTTAGTAATGGGATGTGATTGACATCCTCTTTGGTGGTAATGAGACAGAAACAGACACAGCCACTTAGGCTTCTAGGAACTTAACAACTGCAGGAATACGACTTTACAAGAATAACCTGGACCTGCTTTTCTCTGTAAAGAAATTATCTTTGTTTTGATTGGTTAGCTCCTTCACTTGAAAATGTATGGCATCCATCGGATTTCAGGAAAAGTACCATGAGTATACCAGGATGGGTGATTTTAAATAAGTTGTTAGACTTATTCCATCATTTTACTCTTGTTGGAAGAAATAGAATACAGTTTAGTACTCATTATATGTGCTTTTGAAATGTGTATAGTCATGTGAAAGGTGCTAAATATGGGCTTATTTTATCAAAATTTCAAAGCTTAATGTTGCTAAATATTGGCATTTAGTAGCAGTATAAGATATTGCCTGAATGCTATATATAAGAATATATATAAGAATACATATATATTCTTAAGACATTCTAAGAAAGGACACAAGGAAAAACAACCCAGAAAGAGAACCAAAGCCAGACTGGGGGCTCTGTTTACAGCTATTCATAATGAGCACCATATTTTTCTTATAATTATTTTTGGGTTTGTAATTCAAAATCCATAGATGAAATCTGGGGTTTCACTCTAAAATAACATATGAGATAGGGAAAATATAAGCAAAGCACTTAGCTACATAGGAAATGTTTTAATTTGTTCCAGGACATTTGAGGAGGACACACTTGTGAGCAAAATAATAAAAAGACAAGGTTGGAACTAAGGTACCACAGAGAAAGAATTCAATGCAAAGACACTAATTTTTCTTAGTCTAAGTGCCAGCCTTTTAAATTTATTATTATTATTATTATTATTATTATTATTATTATTATTATTATTATTTTACCAATAGTATACAATGTCTGGATTCAGTCAAAGGCTTAACTGAAATCAAGATAATTACTCCTGGTTTTCATTTCTTCTTCAATTAATAAAATGGTGTTCATTTAGCAATGTGACACGTATCAGTATAGACAGATACATCAATGCAGATATTTCACTATGAGGATAATAGTGACATAAAATATTTATTGATTTTTACTGGAAAATGAGAAGAGGACTTATAAAGTTACAGTGTAGACTTTTTGCCATATTCTGAGCAAATATTCTATGATAACATCGTTGAGAATAATAGAGTTAAGAAAGAAACACATGAGCAATAATGGAATCTATTTCTCAATTATGATTCTCACTTTTCCTAGATTGTCATTTTCTTGGGGATTATTATTTGATATCTTCCTTGGGATGTAATTTGGATTAGGTTTAGCCAAGGGTCTGCTGTAAAACAACATTTTTTTGTGATTGCTTTAGTAACTATTTTAGAAAAATTTCTTGGCTGGGGAGATTGTTCCATGGTTAACAAGCTAACAACCTGGATTTGATTCCTCAGAACCCATGTAAAGCCAGATGCTTTAAGTGGCACATACATCTGGAGTTTTTTTGCAGCTGTTGGAGATCCTGGTACACCCAATCTCTCTCTCCCTTCTTGCAAATAGATAAATAAAATATTTTTAAAGAAAAATTTTAAAGTGAAACTTATGAGGAGACTTTATTTGCTTCATTCATTTATAAATTGTCTTTCATTTTTTCAAACCATATTAGGATGACTTCAGATGCAAAAATTACATTCTCTGTATGTGTCCATATTCAAATTAGAAGCCACATAAATTATTCATTCAATATATATTTAATAGGAACTTATGACAAGAGGGGCATTATGTGAGAATTAAGGTACATGGGTTATGTTTCATACTTGGTCAGTTTTGATAGCTTGTGATGACCTCCAAATAAAAATCTGTGCACTTTGATTTTGATATCTTCGATATGGTGATGTGAGCTCTGTACTGAGTTCATCTCCAAATGAAAAGCTTTGCTTATGATGTAACTCAATCTTTGGAACTCACTGGTGAAGGTCACTAAATTAAGCAATTAGTGGAAATCAAAAGGAGCTATAATATTTGATGATGGCATGATATTAGCTGAGCAAGCTCAAGTTAATTCTACAAGCCATCAGTGACACGGGGCTGGGGGCAAGTAATAATCCTCCCGGGACTAAATTTGTAGCATCATGGGTGAAATCCTCCTTTCCCACTAAAAAGAAAATAATCTTGAATACATTTCATTGGGTTTAAGAATATTTTTAAATCTTCTTCGGATAATTGAAGATAGCAAATATTTTTAGAGGAGATGTTGAGCTGGTCAATTCTTTATTACAATAAAACAAAACATACACAACATTTGTTGGGTCATCAGCATTACACATAACATTGTTTAACTTGCGACACACAAACATATAGGAAATGGTAAAGAAGCAATTCACTGGTTAATAGACAATATCATTTATACTATGTGCATGGAAGATATATCTATAAATTAAACCAGCAAGACATGTTTACACACAGTATTTTGTATTTATTTTTATTGTAAATAGAGAGTGTGCATTTCGCAGAGTGAAATACTTAGGGAGTGTATATGTGTGAGAAAAGTGCTTGATATTGTGCAGCAATACAACTTCAGTATTGTAGAGTGCTGGCTACATAGCAGATATGCCCTAAGATTCCAGAAATGTGGCTCACAATAACCTCGAGAATAATGCAAAATTGACTCAGCACAGGTATAGTAACTTTTCTTTTCTTGATCTTTATAGTGTACAGAGTATCAGATGTTCACCCTAGCATATCTTTGTTTTGCTTCTAAATAACCATTTTTAACTTTGCAAAGTAGAAAGTGCTCCTATTACAGTCTATAAAAATCTGTCATGGTATGACCCCCCCCAAAAAAATGCCCTGCATTATAGAGACATATTTCAATTTATTATAGTTTAATAGCTGTATTAATTATTTGATTTTTAGTGATTGAACCAAAGAGCTGAGAACATTGACTAGGTTTGCTTGTTTAGTTTTGAAAGGACTGTTTTCTACGGCACAAGGCGGCATGGAGACATGAGCCTCAGAGAAGGCTCGGATCTCTGGCAACAAATAATTTGGGTTGTTTTGGATGAATGACTTCTTCTTGCCTCAGTATTCTTGTTTGTCAAATGAGAAAGACGTTCTGGGAGGAGAAATTCACTCATGAACAGGAAGTGTTCCTACGTCAGCAGGAAGTGCTCAGTGTGACATCACTCTGGTTCCCTGGTGTGACTCCTTCCTACTTATGTGCACTTGTTTTTGGTCACTGTAACTTCTTTTATGGGGCTTATTTCCATCTTGGTAATATTTTGGACAAAGAACAACAGGAAAATATATTATTTAACTCACAGTTATTTTGAAAATATACAATTTTTTTTACTTTTGGTACAACTTGTCAACTTCGAGTGTCAGTAAAGATTCAAAAGTGGTAAAATTCAATGAACATGACAAATTTACTAGAAAAAGTCCCTTAGAAAGACGAGGCCATGAGTTGGCTTTTTTCTTTTTTGTTATGTCCCATGGAACAATGGGCACAAAAAAAAAACTTTCTAACTGTAATAAGAATTATTTTATTTAATAAAAAATCTTACCTAATTAACATTAAATTACAAAGTCACATTTCTACATTTACATTTGGAAACCAGAAGCAGAAAACACCATTGTAATTAAAAGACATATATTAAGTAACTCTATACTACTACTCTGTGACGAGGTGACTCCCTTTGCAAAATGAAACCGTTGGTCCTTTAGCTTTAACAGCAGAGAAGCCATAAAAACATTGATGGTAACAAATATTTAAACAACTTAGAAACAACTGAAAAAATAAAGACCTAATACCAATGAAACAGAGTTCTTATTTGAAGTACAAACTAAAGGGATTAGAAGTATTTACCCAGAGATCTGATTGTATTACCTGCCATGGGGGGGGGATCATGTGCTGTGTGTGACCCCCAGGTTCAGGAGTTCACCATGCTCAGGGTTCAAGAGTACACCATGCTCCCCTTTTTGTCTGCTTGTCAGGCTCTTTCTTCAGCCCACCCTGGACACACACACGCCCTGTAGTCTCTCTACGGCACATTCTTTACTTACCTCGTGATTGCCCTTCATTCTTTGACGCACTATATAACCCATCTGTGACCCTCCCACAAATCACTGAAGCTACACAAGCCTCGATTTCCCGAGGTCTATTCATTCTTGATAATAATCACTAACATCATAGTTTTTGTCAATGATTTGATCAGCATTCGACTATTTATTAAGCTAATTTTATAAAGTTAGTTTTATGACTTAACATAGTTCTGTCCATCTATTGAGCCCACATGTAAAATCTGTAAGAAACTCCAAAATGTATATTTTCAGACCAGTATAAAACACATAATATAGGTTAAATCCCCTCCACATGGGTACAACATGCCTTACAGACAGATTTCAAGCAGGGAAGATTTGATTGTGTGTAAATTCTTTGGGACAGACACTACCAGCTTTGTGGAAGGGACATTAATTTTCATTTCTACCTTCAGAATCTTGACAAGGCTACTGATACTTTATTTTCTTCCCGTTTCTAAGAACTCTACACTCATCTGGGTTTTTGTTCTGTTTCCTCACGAGACAAATTCTTTCCCTTTAGATCACCTAAACCAAGACTGAGTCCCTCTTCTGGCTTGCTTCTTTGAAGTTTGTAACATGCACGAGATAGAATTTCAACACATTAGACACCCAAGATATGCACTGATAAATAATGGATGGACAGACAGGGATGGGAGAAGCCGTTGACTTTTCAAAGTTAAGAAAGAGAAAAAAATGTGCAGGGGAGATGAAATCAGCCAAACCTTTCATACTTGAGACTTAGTCTACATTAGTGAATATATGACACAAAATCCTAAAAAAAAAACCAGATTATTTTATGTATAACAACCTCATTAAACGAGACACACAATTAATAGATGTAATAGATCAACGATTAAGAACAATAATGGGAAGTTAAAAGAAAAACTTACTCTAGACATCAGCATTCACTACTTGTAAAAATCAATGTCTCCAGATAAAATAGTTAACATTTAAACCATGTTCACTGCACGTCAGTAGAGCTAACAAAGTCTTCATGCATTCACTTTTTTAGTTCCTACCAAGAAACTCACAGGATGTTAGCTTGTTCATGAAGTGAAGGGAGGTTAGGGTAACTCTCCAATAGGGTGAAGAACTTTCAGTTACTCAGTTTAGAAAGTAGGAGGGCCAAGGCTGGGGCTGGTCCTTTGAAGCAAGCACAGCCCGGGCAATCCTTCATGTTGGCCCAGTGAGCAGAGTGGGCCTGGGGACTGGGAAGGTGGCTCAGTTGGCACAGTGCGTGCAGCTCAAGCAGGAGGAGCTGAGTTTGGGTACCCATGTAAGACCCATGGCATAGCCAGGCCCGGTGATCTATGATTGTCATCCAAGAACTGGGAGGTGGGTGGTGGATAAAAACAAGACGATCCCTGACACTTGATGATCGTTTAGCTGAATTGGTGAGCTCCAGGTTCAGTGAGAGACCCTATCTGAAAAAACAACAACAACAAAAAAAAACAATGAGGTAGCAAGTGACTAAGGAAGATATCTACTGCAGTTACTTACTAAGTGCTGGCCAAACAGCTGACCAGAAGCAGCTTATGGCAAGAAAGGATGTATTTCAGGCTTACAGTGTTTAGAAGCTTCATCATGGCTGAAGAAGCTGCACCATTTCATTGTCATCCATAACAGACACATACAGAGAGAAGCAGCAAACAGCCAAGCTCAAGTGGCTAGGAAGGCACCTAGGACTGAACTCTACATTTGCTTCCAGTAACTTACCTCCTCCAGGATGGCTCTGCTCACTGGGAACCAAGTAGGAAGCTTAATCAGAAATACCTGAGGCTGGTAAAGGCACCCAATGACCTGGGTTCGATTCCCTTTTTAATTATCTTAGGTGAATCACTGAGGATGTTTGTAGGAAGGTAGCCTCTCAGCAAGGGGCAGGATGTAAAGAAGCTCAAAGAAGCTGGAAGTAAACATCTTTCCTTTGTGGGTAGTGCAGGAAGGAAATTCCAGAGACTCAGGAAGCCATTAAGTCTGGGATAGGGTTGTAAGACCCCACCCTAAGCCTATATAAAGGGAAAGAAATTCTCTTTGTCTCTCCTGCCTGTTCCCTGTTCTGTGTGTGTGGTGTCGGTGATGGGTTTTTCTCTCTGCTCTGACCTGTGAAAGGGGAGCAGCCACTTTTGCATTCTGGAACTTCCCCTGTATCTATAGCTACAAATAAATCCTTTCCTTCCATAAACTGTGCCTGGTTCCGAGATTCATCCTAGCAGCCTGTGGCTGACTAGGACACCAGGTAAAGCCAGATGTGCAGGGTGACACATGTGTCTAGAGCTTGTTTTCAGCAGCTGGAGCCCCTGGTACACCTCTCTGTCTCTCTCTCTCTCCTCTGTCTCTCTCTCTCTCTCCCTCTGCTGCAATAAAAAAATTAAAAAGAAAAAAAAATACCTGAGGCAGTAGGCTCATTTACAATCAAACCTTCATGGGACTTTGAAATATGTCCTTCACATGCTCACACACATATACACTTAATCACATAACACGTACACATACACCTGTGAACCCACACACATATGAACATGCACACTGTGGTGGTTTGATTGTGAATGTGTGTCTCCCACTGCCTCAGATATATATATATATATATATATATATATAT
>PVHP010011668.1:30000-44678 GCA_004024765.1 Zapus hudsonius
AGAAAGAAAAGAAAAAAAAAGAACAGAAAAAAAAGATGGCTGGGAACAGTTAGATTCAGAAGGTCGAATTACAACAGAAGGTTTCTGTGAAAATTAAGCTTTTAGCCTTTAAGTATATGCTGCAAGACTTGCTTCCAGAGAAGGGCTAAGACGAAGGACTATGAAAGCCATTCAGTGCCGTCTTTCTGCAGCTGAGCTGTGGGAGGTGACAAGCAGCCCCTGGGAATGCAGTCATCAGTTCCCTAAACAGTGTTTGCATGCCTCTTCAAAATTTGGCCCGGGCTCTTAGGTTTCATTATTCTTTCAAAATACAAAGACTCCTCCCTTCTGCCCGCTTGGCACCAGAAAAAGTGACTTTTTCCTCCCGCAAAAGTTAATTTCTCAGAAAGTTGCTGAACATAGCCAAGTCTGTTTCACCGGATGCTATTGTATTTCTCCTACAGTATCAGTAAGTCAACACTTCCTCAGAGTTGAAGTTTTGGCTTATTTCAACAGGATAATCTGTCTAATCAAAAGCATTAGAATTTAAAAATCCTGTGTTGTATTAGCTGCTGTTTTGTTGTTGGTGTTGGGACAAATACCTGAGAGAAAGACTTCATGGAGGAAAGATTTATTTGGGTTCATGGTTTTGGCCCTAAGGACAGCTGTGTCCCTTGCAGTGAGATAGGATCCTTCAGCAGAGAAAGTAAGTCATCTTCTCTCAAGATGGCCAGGAAAAAGGGGGCAGGGCAGGGAGAAAGGTAGAGAGAGAGAGAGAGAGAGAGAGAGAGAGAGAGAGAGAGAGAGAGAGAGAGAGAGAGAGAGAGAGAGAGAGAGAGAGATCAGGGACAAAAAAACGATTTCCTTCATCAAGGCCCCTCATTTCTAAGCTTTCCAGATCCTCCCTAAATAACGTGACAATTAGAAACCAAACCTCCAACGCACGGACTCCTGGTGACATTTCCTACTGAAACCATAAACTCTCTCCATCCCTCTCTGCTCCTAGGTTTAGCCAGGTGAATCGTATGAGGAAAGATGACAGATGTGACCCCTGTACTAAAACTGTTTTCCTTATTAAAAGCCCCCTCCCCCTACTGCCTTTCTTGCAGAGAAGGTCATGAATGACAGTGACAGTTACCTGGCAGGAAGAGATAGAGTTAATGCTTGTTAAAGTTTGTTTCCTGAGAGGATCACCTAGTCTCTGCTCACAGGAATGAACAGGATTATTTTTTATCTGCTTGGAACTTCCGAATACACTCACTTGTTGCTTAGTGACAAGAAGTGTTGTGAAGATCAACATTGTACAATTTCATTGTCATGTCATCATGGTGGAATGCTCTTCTGTACAGCTAGGTCTGATGTCAGTCACCCCCCGCATGACCTTGTGTATGTGTGTGTGTGTGTGGTGTGTGGTGTGTGTGTGTGTGGTGTGTGGTGTGTGTGTGTGTGTGTGTGTGTGTGTGTGGTGTGTGGTGTGTGTGTGTGTGTGGTGTGTTTGGTGTGTATGTGTGTGTGTGATGTGTGGTATGTGTGTGTGTGGTGTGTGTGTGTGGTGTGTATGTGTATGTGTGTGTGGTGTGTCATGTGTGTGTGTGTGCGCACGAGCTCACATACATGGGCAGATGAAGTCTGCTGAGTGAAATGTCACTGCCCAGAACATGGCTGCATTTGCTTATCCCAATGTTCCTAAGAGAAAAATAAATTCAAATTCCTTATTGTTCTGTTTAGCTTATTAAGGTCTAGAATTTACACACATGTTTGATTTTACTATAACCACATGTATTATTGCATAAAAGTTTTCAGTGGGTTAGATACAATTGGGCCAATTTTTTATAACAAGGATTAAGGAAAATTAGTTTCAAATCATATATGGACTACTTAAGAATTAAACATATTTGAAGACCCTCTCGAGAAATGATGCAGTTGAAAGGAAAATTTTGATTCTTGAAATTGATAATATGATAATTGAGGTACTTTTCAATGATATACTTTCTCTGATGGTTCTGTACTTATGATTTGACAATGAAATTATATCTGCATGTTCATTGCATGTAACACAGTTGAATATAACATATTCCACTCATTCCTGATCCCAAAGCTTCTGATCATAGTTGTTATACACTTACATGAGTTCCATATTTAGATGCCACTGGGTAGGAAATTGAGGGGTATTTGTTTTTCTATTCCTGGCTTCATTTAAGGTAGCATCCTCCAGATTCACCAATGCTGTGAATAACAGTAGGATTTTCTTTTTATGGCTGAAGAGAATATCATTTTATATATGTGCACACACCACCTATTGGACTCCTTTTATTCCTTGGCTGCTGGACAAGGTTGGGTTCTTGTCTGGGCTGCTGGGAAGATTGAGGCAGTGGGCATAGGAGTGCAGGACGCCCTTCAGCATCCTGGATTCATTTCCTTTGTGTCTCTACTCAGTGGTGGGATTGTTGGTTCTATCTTCAATTTTCAGAGGATGCGCCGTGCTGTTTTCTATCACAAATGCTCTAACTTGCATCCATCCCTGCAATGATGTACAAGTTTCTTTTATTATTTTTCCCCCATATCCTTCTCACTAGTTCTCTCCTGACTCTTTGGAATGAACTGTCCTAACAAGTATAAGCTGTTATTTCATTAAGGTTTTAGTTTGCATTTCCTGAGGCTTAATCTTGAATAATTTTTGTTACCTATTTGTAATTCTGATGACTTTAAAAAAAAAGAAATGCCTATTCATATTCATCCATTTTTAAATGAGGTTTTTTTCATGTACTTGGTATCAGTTTGTTTTAATTATTTATATATTTTGGATATTAAGCTCTTATCAGGTATGTGAGTTATAAGTATCTGTCCTGTTCCGTAGGTTTTTTTTTCACTTTGTTGACTGTTCCTTTACTGTGCAGAAGCCTTATAGATTGATGCTGTCTCATTGATCTATTTTTGTTTTTGTTGCCTATGGGCAGTGCTTTTTATTTTGTATTTTTTGCTAGTTCTGCTTTTATGAGAAATGTTGAAAATCAAAGATTATTTACATTGGAAGCTAAACTGAAATTTATTATAATCAAAATAAGATAACTATATGCTTATAAAATTATATGTTTAAAGGCTGATTTTTCTCTAATAATATTTATTTATTTATTTATTTGGAGAGAGAGAGAGAGAGAGAGAGAGAGAGAGAGTCAGGGCTTAACGCCTTTGCAAATGAATTCCAAATGCATGTGCCACATTGTGCATCTGATAAAAGGGAGTTGAACTCCTGACCATCCTGCCTGGGCCTCTGGAGTGCAGGTCTATATTACTAGACCTGGTATTTTCTTCTATTTCTCCAATAAGGTGTCTTTATCTTATCTCAATTAGATTCTCTTTGTTTTCTAATGGTGAACTCTCACAATCTCACAACAGATCCTGCAGGCTCCTTTGAGAACAGAATGGGAGGGCAGAATGAGAGGAGGAGAGGGGAGAGGACAGGGGAAGAGCAGCCTTAAAGCAGAGGGGTTACACAAAGTACTAACAACATGCTCTGAGCCAGCAGCACAAATTAGAGTTCAGATTCTTTCCCTTGAATCCGTGCAGTCTGTCTCCTGGACATTTCCAGAGATCATCTTTCTACATCTCTTGAGTGCCGCACGCAAAAGTGAATGACTTGTTGAGGTCGTGAGGCACTTGTTCAATTCAAATAACGAAACACAAAGCCTTATTTCTCACATGAAAACAGTGGAGCCCCATGTAGATCCCCAGCAGAGAGGCTTCCTCTGGGAGTTCCTTGTCTGGATGACCTTCAGAAGGATCTAGGTCAGTCATGTGGAGAGTATCTCCCTGGTTTCTCTGGAAAAAGGAATGGGGCCTGAACTTGAACCTCTGATCTTGCATTGGGAAAGTGACTTACTCACCTCACTCTGAACACATCTCCTTTGACTTGGTAACATGAAAACCTCAATTCTCCATTTTAACACCACTTAAAAGGAAGCACGTGTTTGGTTTATGGTCTCTTTCTGCATATGATCCATTTACGATGGTCAAAATTTATTTTTTTTTCTAAATTAGCTTAAGTAACTTGGTAACATGATTCAATCATCCATCAAACACACATACCATGTAGAAAAATACCTTTAAATACTCCTAATGCTAGCTCATTCATGACTTAGATTTCATTTCAAAGGCAAGTTTGTCAATGATTTCAGACTTGGAAGATTGTCTTGTTTCTTAGAATATAGAAACGAAGTGGCCATTATGCTAACATATGTATCAACTACTGATGGATAGAATCTTGAGTCATCAAAATCTTTGTGACAGTGAAGGCTAGCTAGTGGGAATGACAGCACTAAGCATTCCAGTTCAAAATCTTTTCTTTTAAATATTTATTCTTTCAGCAAAACAAAATTTCCTAATGTATCTAAAGACAAAACTTTCAAATGAGTCTATAAGCCAAGAATTGGGGGACAGAAATTAAGTTTGTTAAAAACGTTTTTACTGCAGGGACTGAAAGACACCAGGCACACAGTAATATTAAAATTGTATGTGCCTCATTGGATAAAAGAGAAATTATTGGGAATATCTGACATAGACTTCTTTGGTCTTCAGTCTCTGAAACAAATAGAAATTTATTTTTTCTTCAAGATGAACCCAAAATTATTGCTTTTGGTTGAGTGGTTAAGTATGTCAAGATGGCAATTAGACTTTGCTTTCTCTCTGTAGCTCATTGGCTTGATTTTAGGCGTGAAAGATACAATAAAGTTGGAAAAACAGGTGAGTGAAGAGTGGATAAAGGACTTCAAATAGTTATCCATCCTTTCTTCAAGCAACAAAGTATGTTATTTTCACATGTCTCCCAGCTTATGTCTCTGTCCAGAACTGTTCCCTGCTCCCAGCTCCCTGGTAGGAGCCTGGGAAGGAGAGAAGGGCCTGAGTAAGCTGGGCCCCTTCCACTCTACCGTCAAGCAAAGCAAATACAAGAAAAGTTGTGTATAGAGTTTTAGTTAGTGCACATATGACTGTCCAGGAATAAATTATCCTCCCCTTTTAAAAATTATGAAATAATGACTGCTAATAGCTGACCCATGAAATAGTAAAATACCCATTTCACTGTCTTAGTATTACAGTAATTGATTCATACATTTTATTATTATATAAGCCTCTACAATCCCATGCTTAAAAATCTGATTATGCATCCAGGACTGATGGCACACACCTTTAATCCCAGCACTCAGGAGGTAGAGGTAGGAGGATTGCTATGGGGACCACCCTGAGATTACATAGGAAATTCCAAGTCAGGAATTCACAGGGCTCCAGTGAAACTGTACCTTGAAAAACCAAACCAAAACAAACCAAGACAGCAAATGATGAAGATGGTATGGGAAGGAGGAACATTTTTACTGCTGATGCGATTATAAATTTGCAGATATGGAAATTGCTGAGAAGGTTTCTTAAGGAATCACAACTGGAACTTCCATGTGACCCAAGGTACCACTTCCTGGGCACGTGGCTCAGGACTCTAGCTGTTCCCACGGAGAAAGCTACACATCCAGGTTTTCCCTAGTTCTATTCCATAGGTAGGGAATGGAGTCAGCCTAGGTGCCCATCAACAGAGGAGAGGAAATGAAAAGGTGTTACTTATACACAATGATTTTTGACTCAGCAATAATGGAAAATGAAATTATGTAAGTCATCTTTTAAACGAGTCTTTTGAGTGGCTCTTGAACAAATGGACTTACCTTGCTTGTTTCCTTAGTAAACCGAGGACATGCTAATGATGGCCTGTGCCCATATTCAGGTTGTTGGCTGTTACCAACATTCTGATTATAGCACGTGGGAGACTTTCTGAGTTCTTTCTGCATCTAAAGAGTGTCTTGGAGACACTCATGAGGAAAGGGGGACAGAGCAGAGGAGGAGTAGTTGTGCTTTAACAATACACACTGGGGGGCTGGAGAGATGGCTCAGCGGTTAAGGCACTTGCCTCCAGTGCCTAAGGCCCTGGGTTCAATTTCCCAGGACCCACATAAGCCAGACCCACAAGGTGGTGGCCCTGGTTCTGTGTGTGTGTGTGTGTGTGTGTGTGTGTATGTGTGTGTGTGCGCGCTCTGTCTCTTTCTGTGTGTATATCTCTGCTTGAAAATGAATAAAAATAAAAATAAAAAATACACACTGTGAAGGGTTTAGGAAACCCTTTCTCAGGTTTAGAAAGGCTGTGAATCCTTGAGATGCTTCTTGCTTCAGAGAATCAGCGTCACAGAGGGTCCCTAGGAGACTGCCCGAGAGGACCATTTCATTTCTGTGAAGCCTTTGCTGGGAGAATAAAATGAAAGCCTAAAGCCTGTCCAAATACAGTCCTGTTTCATTTATTTACGGCTCTTGTTTATAAGTAATGAGTGACTTTTAGAAAACGTGATTTCCTTATATTGAAGGGTGCTTAGAAATTGCTAATATTATGACTTATTGCCACTTTCAGGTAAAAATAATTGTTTTTCGGGTAAGCTCCTTTGAGCATTAAGATATCAAAGAAAATAAACTATCCTTTATGTCCAAGTATTTAAAACAGCCGTAATAGGAAAAGCAATAAGAAAAAATATTATTAAAGACTACATATTGAAATTAAATATAATTCTCCCCCAAATTATACAGTGAAGCATTTCACTAACTTGAGTCATGAATAGAATGTATCAATTTGGTAGTATTTAACACAGTTCCTATTTTAAATAATAGGCTCCATGAAATGGTCGAGTGGCATTGTATGCAACCCCGTGGGAAGGATTTCTGTACTTCAGCTTCAAGATTAGTTATAAATGGAGTGATTACCATGGTAACTATTTTTAAGCTAATAAAAGTGTAACAAATATGGACTGAAAAAAAATATCCTCCAAACTTCTACCCAGACAATATATTTTCCCTCCTTAGTAAAAATGTCATTGAAAAAAATGAACCCCCCTCAGATATATGGACTCTTTTGTGTGTCAGACAACACTTGTTTAGATCTGGCCTCTTTGTAATGTTTCCCTTCAGGGTAAATGGGAGATTTATCCTTGGTTCAGAAAGGGAGGGAAGGGTGTAGTGAACAAGAAATTTGTAGAACACACATGCATTTAAAATATAGTTTCTTTCCTAATCTAAGCATAAATCACTGTTTATACACACGTACCCTTGTCCCCCTCCATCCTCTTCGCAAGCACACAAAGCTATCATAGAGTACTGGAAATTTATAACAGCCCGTGAGAAAAAAAGGATTTTTTTTTTCTTCTAGGCTGGTCTGAAAATTACTTCATCACTATTTTTTCTTTTGGAGATAACAGGTACTTATTTATAATTCCACTTAGAAAAATGAGTACTAATTTTCAAAGAAAATGGTAAAAGGAGAGCAGAGATAAGGATTGCCAAAGGAAGGCGCATTTTACAAGTGGTTTGTTAAGAAAAATGTCATCCTTCCAATTCCACGATGCCTGCGTCACATAAGGCGTGCTAATCATCAAATATTTGTTCATGAAGTGGCGTGTGCTATTCTAATTGAGGCAAAGGGAGTGCAGCCTGATTGGGAGATAATTCACTTCCAAGCAGAACGGTTCATTGGTGGAATCACCTCCCTCTCAGACAGCTTCCTTAGTTCCCTGGACATCACTGTCTTAGTGTAGAAGTTTCTCAGCACCGAGTGGGTCTTCCTTGGTCAGGCACAGTGGGCAGTTTCACAATGTTGGAATGAGCATTCAACCAAACAGTTTATAGGAGGAAGGAACATATTTTAGCTTGCAGATCCAAGGGAAGTTCCAAGGATGGAGGAAGAAGCTGGCTCACATTCATAAATCCAGGCACAGAGAGACAAAACCACCAGCCAGCAAACACCAAAAAGCACCAAGCCAGGACCCTGCAAGAGCTTGGACTGCTCTCTACACACTTAGTCTGGGATCAGACTCACCCACAAACACACCTTTGGGCTGGATCCCAGGATCCACCCCTAGTGACACCTCCTCCAGACTGGAGACTGGAGACCCAAGATCCAAGCTTAATAAAACCCCTGAGTCTATGGGGGACACACATTCATGTTCAAACCACCATACCAGGGAACCTATTCAGAATAACGTGCAGTGCCACTCACAAGAGAAGAGCCCGACTCTGCTACTGGCAGTTGAAGTGTAGAAATAACTGCTGGGTCAACCAGGCACAAAGGCAGATGACCACAGGACACTCCAAGTGACACCCTGAACCTCTGGAACAAACTTCCTGACAAAAATATCACTTAGCTCCACCTGACAGGTCTAAACAAAGACTTGCTATTACTCATCAAGTAAACATGGTGAAGGGATGAACCTGAATAGAGGCAGAAACCCCATGGCCACAGACTAACAGAAAGGAGAAGACATCATACTACATGTCTTCTTGCAGTGCTACTCACAAAACTGTGCCAGCAGTCATGAGAGACGACGACGTGCATAGATTCGTAGGCATTTATTTAGCACCTGGTATCCCAGGAACTGGGACTGGGAATGTAGCAGTGAACCTAAATTCCTCCCTTTGCAGGTACGTGATCATCTGAATGGAGGCAGGAATTTTAAGTGGTAATATTTTATTTAAGAAATCATTACTTGCTACTTTGTGCATTTATTCCATCCTGACGAGATTGCTTCAACATTCACATTTTACAAATGGAACTGATAGTGGAAAATCGAAAACCTGTAAAACAAGATCAGAACTGGAACTCAATTTTTTTTTTGTTTTTATTTATTAAATTGCAAGCAGCCAGTCAGACCCAAAGCAAGAGAGGGGTGGGTGGATTAGGCCCAACCTTGTCTCCCTGCCACTGCAAACAAACTCCAGACGCATGCATCATTGCGTGCACCCAAGTTCCCATGGGTACTGGGGAATTGAATCCAGGCCATCAGGCTTTGAAAGCAGTGCCTTTAACTACTGAGCCATCTCTCCAGGCCTGAACTTATTTTTGTATTAAGTTGAAACTTTACATGTACAAGTCATGTATTGGTTCCACCACTTCCCTCCTCCCTGCCCTCATTCCACTGAGGACCTTCCTTAGTGGGATGGCTGGTATTTATCATGGGGTTGTGGGTGATGAGTTGTGGGAGCAGCAGCCAGTCATTGTGGGAGTGGGCAATGCCTCTGGATAGTCCCACACACCTTGGCTTTTTATATTTATATTATGTTATATTTACATTTCTGGCCCCTCTTCCACAAAATTTCCTGGATCATGATGGCTGTATTTTAAGTCTACTACAGTGTTGAATTCTCAGCGGCTTCTGGGTTTCGGCTTTGGTGGGTTTTGAGTGTCCTCAATGTCTGTCTCCATCAACCTGACACAGGTTGTCAGACTCACCATAGAAGCAGCACTCCTATTCACCTGCCAATTCCTCTGTGGTTTCACCTGGGCCCTGGCTGGTATCTCTTGCCAGGGAGTCAGCTATCTTTTCTTGTCTTGTTGGTAGAATTTGGTTGTTCTTGGTTCTCATACTTCTGAAAAAGAAAAGCAGATTCTCCAACAGAGAGGAGAGTGAGATCAGCATTAAACGGGAAAGGCATGGTTAAGAGAGATTTGGATGAGTATGGTCTACTTTTATACAACTCTATAGGTTAAATCAGAGTTTCCCCCTCTCCCCTTCACACTGGTCTTCACTCCTTCCTCTCTAGGATCGACTTCCCTGGGAGGCTTTCCTTAGTCGTCTTAGATAAAGTCATTCACACCATCTCTGCCCTATACCACTGTCTCATGATCTTCCCTATACCCTTCCACTGCTTAATTGACTAATTTCTTTTATTGGTATCCTAGACCAAGCCTCAATAAGCCCCGTGAGCCCAAGGCTCTTAACAGGTTATGCTGGTTATTATCCTCAAGTCTTAGATCATATAATGTGCTGAGTGACTAAATTACTGAACAGATACTTGAGAATCTATTAGGTGTCATTCATCTTCTTGGGGACAATTAGGTACAAAGTGAACAAGATAGATGAAGCCCTCTGTTGCCAAACACTTGTGATCTAGATTGTCAGAGGATTATTAACTTACTCGGTTTCCATACAACATGAAAATACTGTTGGATGTCTAGAGAGAGAACACACAGGAAACACCACACTGTGAAGGATCAGGAGGGTGGGACATCAGGCCAAGGAGGAGAGGAACATCCCTCACCCTTCGAAGTGAGTGAGAAGCATGAGCAGTCCATCTGGCAGAGGTGTCCTCAAATGAGAGGGGCATGCTGGGACAGTTCTACAGCCTTCATCACAGCCGCTGACACAGATCATAAAAGAATGCGAGAAGAAGGTTGTTAGAAGTCCAAATGACAGATTAAATTTATAGCTCCATTCTGTCCCTTACTAATTACTGAACTGGGTGAGTTATTTCATCTTTCTTGCTTAGTGTATCTGTGAAGTGGAAATAACAGCATCTCATCTGATGGTTGGAACAGGCAACAGACTATGAATTAAAAGAATTTAGCACATGTTCTAAGGGTTTTAAGGCTAGTTGCTGCTGGTTGATTTGTCACGAAAGCAAGTCCTGCCAGGGAACTAGACACTGACAAGCCTGGAACACGTGTCTCTAGCTCAGCTATTGACGTAGCAACATTACCACAGACCGATGCTTCTCTGGTTTCAAAACCAACTTATGACATCAATCGTTGGATAGGTCTCCTGTCAGGAGACTTGGAGGGACAGAGCTGTGTACTCTCCTAGTTAACATACTTGAAAACACAATTCATGTTATCTCTAGTGACACATTTTGGGGTTATGGTTGTGATAAAATGTGCAGCCCAATTCTAGAAAATCAAACATAAGAGGATAGGAATAAGACATAGTTGCATCAACATATTATATGCTCATATATGATCATAGATCCTTTGGGGGTTGGGTTGAGGTAAGGCTTTTCTCCAGCCCAAGCTGGCCTGGAATTTACTACATACGCACAGGGCGGCCTACCTCCACCTCCTGAGTGTTAGGATCAAAGGTGTGTACCACCATGCCCGACTTTAACAGATTTTTATTGATGATATATGTGTGTGGTCACGTGATGCTTGATAAAGTCCTAGATCAGTGTTACTGTGTCTCTGCCTTCCCATCACAGCACATTTTACCTATTTTAGGAAATAGACACTAAGTAATTCAGTGCTTTTGGGAGCCTCAATCATTGGAACAATTACCTTAATTTTCCATTAAAAGAAAGTTATCTTAAAAGGGACGTTCTTTTGATTGGCACGTGCCTGAGGTTTTTTTTGAAAGAGAGACAAAAGAGGTATTTAGTGTGATTATTGATTTTCTCTGTACTACACAACATGGGGTTTTAAGGGCCCAATTCCTGGAGATGGAATACTGCTCACTGCAAACTCTTCTCTGGTTACAGGTAGACAAACTTTATGTCCTGTTAATTAAACGTCAGCGGGACAAGTGATCAACAGTCAGCTGGAGGCAAGAAGAGCTGTCTCTCAGCTTCATCAACTTCCTCCTGATTCTTCATCCACTGCCTTGTCTGCTCTGGCAGGAAAGTGTCAACAGGCGTGAGGAAGTGTCAATGGGTGCTTGACGCCACCTGCTCTCGAACTTTGGCTTGGGGACAGGCCTGCTGTCAGAGGAGAGGCCTTCTGAAACATTTTGGTAGCTGTCATTGGCAGGAACACCTGTAGAAGAGACCAGCTAACTGATGGGTAGGCAAGAAGCCATCTAAACAGATGGGCATGCCTGCAGCGGCCAGGGGCCAAGCATGTACAGCAAGTGTAGGAACCAGGGCTCTGCTCACCATGGAGAATGCCACAGAGTCTGTGTGTCTTGCTCTCCAATAAGCTGCCGTGACCATTTGGTTATTTTTCAAGGTATCAATACCAAGTCCTTATTCTCATACATATTTCAAACTTGCCTTTGATTGGTTATTGACAGATGATAAGAAAATTAGAAAATAAAACAGGAAAGAAGCATTTCAAATTGAACCTTAAAGTTGAGTTTCATGTGGATGGTTTTCGAAAATGAAGTCAGATCTCTTATACAACCTTTAAGTGCCCCCCTTTACTATACAGCAACAATGAAATCAGGAAGAAACACATTTAAGGGAATGTTTGCCATAACACATACAGCTGAACTCAATAAGTTACAGAGGATTACAGCAATACAATGAATACATACTGCTCTCAAAATGAAGACTCTGGGGGAAAATCCTTGAAAGGTTATTGTTGTGTCTCTTAGTGTTCAAGAGAGGCACAAGAGATCTTTGACCATGCAGTTACTACAAATTTCTGGTTACGATGGAACATCTGTCATGTTTCAAATAGGTTTGATAAAAAACTTGGTGTAGTTGATAATAAGGAACCTGATTGAATCTTCGATGACACGTACTGAAACAACAAAGAAATGACCCCCTAAATCAAACTCTCACCCTCTGAATACATTGGTATTTGAATGCAATTGATGTAGATTGGTCTATATTTAGGAAATTCGTCGTAGATATCATCTTGATTTCATGTGTATTGTAAGAATCTGGAGACAGAAAGCAACAGAAATAATTGGCAATGCTGGTTACTATACATGTACATATTTCTTAGCTGTGCCTGCTGAAATGTACTTAAAGCATCATCCCTTAGCTACAGGAAGTATGCCTGCACTTAGAGATGAGGTAGACGACAAATTATGAAACCAAGGATAATGTTAGCTTATCTCAGGAGGGAAATACAGGAGAGGGGAGAAAGGAAACAAAACAGAACCCAAAAACAATCGAAAAGCAAAAAATAAAGGCAAAAAAAGTGGACAGGGCAATGTCAACAAGACCTAAAAGCTGCCTTTGAATGGTCCCAACACTACAACGTTTTGAGCAATAAGTGAAAAATGGTGGAACAATTACGTTGTGTTGGATGAACTATATTGTCCCAGGGGACAGTATGAAGAGGTGGTTAGGCCTAGATGACTCCTCCCTCAGGAATGACCTCAGGGCCTTTCACTCTCTTCCTTCCTGTGAGTGTGAGGACCCAGCGTTTTTGTCCTCTGCTGAGGCTGCAGGAAGGTGCCATCTTGGAAGCAGAGGGCAGTCTCAGCAGACAGCAGAGCTTGGTTGGCCATACTTATCCTCTTAGTTAGAGAGAAATCTTCACGTATGTTCTCTTCCAGAGCTATTGCAAGTTAGAATCTTCCATCTCCTTTCACATCATTTGCTTTTATAGTTCTTGTACAAATTCCTTCCCAAAACTGCTATGCTTGTTAGCCTCTGGATAGATCTGCTTTCTTTTCTTTCAGTACTAGAGGGAATTGAACCCAGGGCCTTGTACATCCCTGAGCTGGGTAAATGCCTTCCCACTGACCCATATTCTCAGCCCAAGCTGAACATGTCGAATGCATTCTACTGCATTTCTACTCCCTGTGTTTTTCTGGCCTGGAATATTTCTGTCCTTTTGACTCAAGCCTTCAAATTATTATAAGCATTCCATGGCTCAAACCAGGGAATGTTTTCCAGGCCTTTCCCCACCCTGGACTCCTACAGAGCTTCTCTCAGCACATGTTTGCACTTTACCAGGCTCTGTGCTGTGCCACCATCCATATTTAAATCTTCTTTTTCTCCCAGATTCTATAATTTAACAAAGACTGGCTTTCTTTCTTTCTTTCTTTCTTTCTTTCTTTCTTTCTTTCTTTCTTTCTTTCTTTCTTTCTTTCTTTCTTCCTTCCTTCCTTTCTTTCTTTCTTTCTTTTCTTTCTTTCTTTCTCTCTCTTTCTTTCCTTCCTTCCTTCCTTCTTTCTTCCTTTCTTTCTGTCTTTTTCTCTTTCTTTTAGAGAGTGAGAGAAAGAAACAGACACGAGAGAGAGAAAGGGAGAGGGAGAGAGAGAGAGAGAGAGAGAGAGAGAGAGAGAGAGAGAGAGAGAGAACTAGGGCCTCCAACCACTGCAAATGAACTCCAGATGCATGAGCCACTTAGTACACTTGGCTTTACGTGGGTACTGGGGAACTGAACTCAGGTCCTTCTGCTTAATAGGCAAATGCCTTAACCACTGAACAATCTCTCCAGCCCTAAGACTTGGCTTTCTTCAGAGATCACAATCAATGTATTTAAATTTGTATTCTGATCATCACATTATCATAGGGGTAATTTTTCCATTGCCCCATGCATGTTGATTGGTTGAAGAACGGAGAGAGAGAGAGAGAAAAAAAAGAAAGATGAAAGAAGAAACAAGAAAAGCACAATTGGAAAAGAAAGTGGAGGCTGAGAGTCTAAGGGGAAAGGGAATATATTTAAATCAAGTTTCTGATTCATCCTTCCTCCCTTCTTAATTCTTAAAGGAGTTATAGCAAAATTTCAATTCCTAAAAAAATAAAGGAGTTCCTCTTCTTTTCTCCAAGCTCATTTATTTCTAAATAAATGTAAGCAGTTGATTAATAATTCAATATCCAACTAAAAATATCCTTTCTCATAGATATAGGTTACCCTTCAATAAGTTCAACATGTAAGTTAAGTAGTAAGTTCTCTTAAAGGTTCCAATTATAAGCATAGTGCAATTTTAATTTTGAGATTAATGCAAAACATAAAATGCATCAATTATGTATAGAACTTTGCAGTTACAGACTAATCTGCAACTCAAGACCAAATCTTCTGAAAGTTTTAGACAATTAAAACGACTTACACGCTTCATTATTTCTACTTCTTTCTAGAATACTTCTTCATTTCATTGGGATAAACACATTTGGTGAGTATTTTGAAAAGCTGTTTTATATAATTTAGATGTATTTCCCCATCAATTTCTGGAAGTTCT
>PVHP010011669.1:0-29440 GCA_004024765.1 Zapus hudsonius
TGACTGCTTGCATTCCCATCAGCAGTGAATGAGTGACCTTGTTGCTCCATGTTGTAGACAGTTCCACTTTGCTGGGATGAAAAAAAAATCACAGTTTATGGGAGGAAGGGGTTTATTTCAAGCTTACAGATCCAAGGCTGGACTCTAGAATCTGCCTCCAATGACACTTCCTCCAGCTAGGTCACCAAAGATCCAAGTTACAAGCTGGAATAAAACGTGTGAGTCTATGGGGGGGCATACACTCAAACTGTCACACCCCACATCCTAGCTTGTATCTGTATCAGTGCTCTGCTTATTTCCCACTCTAGTGACTATGTAATTTAGCTTATTACTATAATTTGCAATTCACTACTGACATGTAACCCTGAGCATCTTTTCATGAATTGATTTGCTATCTGTATATATTTTATATAGTTAAATGCTGGTTTTGATCTTTTGGGTATATTGAACTAAGTGACTTGTTTCTGCCTTTATAAGATGTGCATTTTATAATTTCTTGTAAAATTTTCTTATGTTGTTTGATTTATGGGATAATTTCTTAAAATATTTTAAACTTTTTCATTGTCCTTTTTAAGGAAATATGAAATATAGTTGAGTCATATGTTAGTTATTATAAAGGATATTAATTGCTTTTGTAAAGAATAATTTTTGTTTGAAAATAAAATGTCCCTCCCCCCATAATCTCCTGTGTTTGAGCACTTGGCCCCAGTTGGTGGTGCTGTTTGAGAAAGTTGTAAAACCTTTAGGAATTATAGCCTTGCTGGTGGAGGTGAGTCACTGGGAGAGAGCCTTGAGGTTTGATAACTCTGTCCCAATTCCTGCTCATTGACTACAGGCTTAGGCTCTTGCCATACCTGCCAGTCATGAAACTTCCTTTTGAAAGTACAATCCAGAAAAACCTTGCCCTTCCTTAAGTTGCTTATGGTCATGTATATGTTCATGGTAAGGAGAAAGTAGCTGATATAGTTATCTATCAATTTATACATGATAAATGAATTAATTATTAAAAACACAAGGACCAGTATATAGCAAGTATTACATAAATACCAATGATTTTTATATTTACTTCTTACAACTTATGTTTAGAATGTATCAAAACCATAATACAATTTTCATCAGATTTAACACAAGAAACAAATTTGATAAACTAATGTGACATAAATTCCATTTTAATGATTAATCTAAAAAGCACTAAGAAAATATCTAAATGTGACATTATGGATTCAAACTTTATAAAGAAACATATATAATGCTCATAACATAGAACAATAATATTTCACTTAAATATAATTTAGCAATTAAGTTCTTGTACATTTTCATAAAGATTGAGCAGGGATCACACTGTTCTGAACAAAAAAAGTATTTATGAACATGGTATCAATATATATTTTAGAAGATGCCAATTTCAAATATTTCATTTGTAAATTGTCCACAAAGAACTTTATTTACTCTTTTATGAAAACACTTTTCCTTTAGAAAAAAACTCAATGCATTTTTTTGTCATCTAAATGTTTGTCTTACAGTTCAGAATGGCCTCAATTTATTCCTGAATGTTCCTATTAATACAGATATTCAATAGAAAGACACACGGAAGTATTTTTCTAGAGAAATTATAGTGCCATGTCTTGAGAAGGCACCAGAGAGAATATATTTCCCAAGTAGTCATAGGGCACCCTCTGTCAAAAATCTGATGATATCCCATCTTTAATTGAAATACTGTAACAATCAATTTCCCTAGGAAACAAAGTAGTCTTTTCCAACTTTAAACTGATGCAATTTGTTTAGCAGCATTCCTGTATATTGCAACACAAATAATTCTTTCTACCCATTGTGTGAATGTCTCATAGAGTACATGAATTTTAAAGCCATTTCTCACACTTATATGCCAAAGACCGTTCCAGGTGCTGCATCTATAACTTGAATGAAGGAGGCAGTGGTCCCTTGCTGGGGGTGGACATACACGCTGCATGTGAGAAGTGTGCAGAAGACAAGGATGGATGGGCACAGTGCAGAGGACAAGAAAGAGTGTGTCTGTGGGAAGAGGAGACAGAAGGTGACAGATTAAACGGAAATGTTTCTGATAAGAAGGCATTGGAATAACAGGGCTGCTGTGGCTGTTTCGAGAAGGATTGAAGAATTAGTACAAGCCCAGAGCTGGGTGAACAAGGCAGGCAGGGTACTGAGAGCAGATGGGGTGAGGGCAAACAGCCGATGCATCCCAAATCACCCAAGTCTTTCTGGCCATTTGCAATTGATTCGGTGATTTGTCACAGTGAAATGGGAATCCATTTGGAGGGTTGGAGGCAGAACCGCAAAACTGAATTGAACAGTCTCTTGATACGATATGGAAAACTGACCGAGGCTTAGGAAAAACAAAACCACTGTTCTGAGCCATGAGAAGGACATAGGGTCATAAACCACAGATCACATGGGCAAGGCAGTTCGCAAAGGGAAGTTACAGTTCAAGCTTGAACAACTTTATTCAAAATGATTATTATACCCAATTGGCTAGCTTTGTGCAACTTAGAAGAAACCCACCTGAAACTATGATCTGGAAGGAGATGCTTCAAATCTGAGCCACCAACAAACAAACACAAACAAAGCAAGTAAGTGGTGAGGTTTAGACTGTCTACAAATAACAACTTTAGTATTTATTTATTGTTTTTTTAGTTTGCGATGTTGACATTTTTAAAAATACCTCTGAATATCTTCTTTAATAAAAAGTGAAGGCAGTACTTTACAGGGATCATTTAATCAAAATCTACAGTATTCTGGCTCAAATGAAGAAGAGTCCTTGAACATCACTATTTAATTAGAGAAATTTTAATTAAAGATAAGTGGACCTACAAATATTATATAATGATATCAAAAAGTAAGAAGGGCAGTAGGTGTGAGAGGGGATGACTGCTTGAGAATGGTGGGTAGAGCAGACATCTCTGGAGATTTGCTTAAGTGAAAGAAGTGCAGAGGGGGACTCTGGGAGCATGATCTTGAAGGGCTAGGAGCCCAAGGAAGCCAGGGGCTAGAGTAAGTAGTGAACACAGGGTGGAGGGACCTTGAGTTCTAGCCAACCACAGAAAGGGATAAATGTATTAGTTTGATATTAATGCTATTAAAACAATTTTCAACAATGGCTTAAAACATTTTTTTTTTAATTTATGAGATCAGATGTTTATATTGGTTTGGGGGTTGAAGGACATAATTTGAGAGGATCCCTATATAACCTATGCTAGCATTAAATTTGTGATCCTTCTGTCCCCAGCTTCAGAGTGCTGGAGATACAAATGTGCAGCACCATGACCTCCTGACATAGATCACATAAGGTGAAAATCCAAGGTGTTAGTAATGCTAATGAAGGAAAACAGAATTACATCCTGATACACTTCCTGAGGCATTTCCTGGTACTAATCCACACTTCTCATCCTTTCATTTTAGAAAGGAATTGCTCAATTTTTATTAGTTTAATCATTTTTAAATGTATCACCATTGTGGGATTCAACATAATAAACACAATTTTTTTCAACAAAATAATATTTTCTTTATAGTGTGTTGTAATTTTCTTGTCAAAGATGTCAAAGGCCAAATGTAACTGGAGGGAATTAAATCTGAGACAAAGTGACAGGTTTATTTGAAAAGGCAGGTTTTTTAAGCTTACTTTTGCCTTTGTATCATGGAATATATTAGCCTACCTCGGAGCAGAAGATACTCACTCTGAAATACTTATGGTATTGTTAAGGGAAAACAGAAAAAAAGAGGTAAAAGGCTATTATCTATGACATAGGAATTTCACTTTATTGCATTTCACTTTCAGATTACTGTATTTCTATGTATCTTATGATAATTTAATTGTGCTCTGTCTTCTTTAGATCATGAGACAAGTTTTTTTTCTTCTGTAAAGAGCACAAAAGTAAATATTGTAGACTGTGAAATCAATATAGTCTCTTTCAAAACTACTCAACTCTGCTTAACAGCAGGAAGCAGATGTGGATGATACAGGTTATGACAGTGTTTCTGTTCAAACTTTATTTCTGAAATCAGGGATGGAGAAGAGCCCTATTTATTACATGGATCACTGCTGGTCCTATTTTTATATTATCATCTCCAGTTCCAATAACTTATCTTAGATTTAAAAGTTGAACATTAGTCATTTAATTTAGAAACTTTAGTTTAACTTTAAAAGTTATTTTTTTAAATCAGTGTCTCGTGTAGCCCAGGCTGAATCTTACAATAAATCTAATGTGGACCTTGAATTTCTTATATGCCTGCTTCCAATGTCCAAATTCCTATAACTTCCACCTTCCCAGTACTGGAATTACAAATGTATACCACCTCATGTACGTTTTTTATGGGTTCTGGGGATCAACCTCAGGTCTTCATGCTTGCAAGGCAAGCACCTTACTAAATACACACATCCCCACATAACTGAATTCCCACATGGGATTACAAGCATGCATCCTCACATCCAGCTAGAAATAGGGTCTGAGGTCGACTACCCCTCAGAAGGACAGAGGACACACTTGACAATGCAAGTCACAGAGCGAGGTTTATTTCCAGCTAGCTGGGGTCCAAGTATCTGCCTGGTGCAGCGGGTTCAAACATGGACCCTGAGCACAAGGTTCAGACAGTTTTTATAGTTTATCTTGAGTAGGCATAAGTCACACAGTAATTTTCCATAGTCTTTGAAGTTACGTATTCTGGCCCATTCCTGATGCCCATATCCTGGTGGTGGGGTAAAATAAATTCCAGGACCCGCCCCTCAAGATAAACGTTGGGTCTCTTGACACAACCACCCACAACCCCCCTCTACTTGTTGGGTAAGATTAGCCAGCTGCTGCCCTTGTCCTTGTTTCAGTAAATTCATTCCAGTAAGTTTAGGCCCAGGCCCCCCAGGACATCTTGGCTGTTGTCAGGCTAAGTTAACTACGTGCCTAACACTATGTATGCCTGGCTAACCTTGAACACACAATCTTTTAAATGTTGCCATGATATCCAGGTAGTAGACCATTTTTGTAAAAAAAAAAAATTAAAAATTATAGAAGGCTGAGTCCATTTGGAAAGACTGAAGAACATATTGGTAAAGACTCTTTTTTTAAAAAATGACAAAGATGTTATATGCAAAAACAACAGGGAGGTATAGATGGAAACTGAGCATTATAACTTGATAGAAAGAAAATCAACATATAAAGAATTTAGTTAGAAGACTAGGGTGATGACTCAGTCAGTGAGGTGTTTGCTTTGGAAGCATAAGGACCTGAGTTTGTTAACCAGAACCCATTATTTTTTTTTTCTTTTAAGGTGGATGTGGTGGTAGGTATATGCCAGCATTGGAGAGATGGAGACAGGTGGATCCCTATGGCTGGCTGACCAGACAGTCCAATTTACCTGCAATCTGCAGGAGACCCTGCCTTGGTAAAGGTGGACCATGCGCAAGGAAGCATCCAGAGGATACTCTGGCCTGCTATTCCTCTACATAGGTAGTTCCGAATCTTTATGAATGAACTTTATACATAAGACATACCTGAAGCTCTTTGTAATACACATACCCCTTGGATTTCCTCTCAATCAGTAATTCCTGTAGGAATCCTATGAATCTATACTATTAGTAAACACCCAGTGATTGCAGAAGCATATTTTCTCCATGAAAGGGAGCAATACTCTTAAAAAAAGAACCATGTTGGAATCCTGTAAAACTTCTCTGTTAAAGTTTTATGTTTTGAAGTGGCAATTTCAAAGTGTAATTTTTTTAAATGCCTTCATTTTATTTGTATTTTTGAATCTTGCAAATATTTCTGCTATATGTCATCTCTAACTTACTTTTCTGTAAAGTTGGGTGGTTCTTAATGTACATACTGAAGATGCCAGTGTGATACCACATTGTTGCCAGAAACATTTCCCCAAGGTATTGCAATCACTCTCATGTCCTGTGAAGAGTATATTAAATTGGATGAAATAGTTGTGAAGAAGTGGAGAGATTGTAGTCATTATCTTGCTATGATGTAGCTTTTAAATCTTTTTTTTAAGAAAAGGAAATGAGTGATTACATTTCTTTTCAGATTCACCAATGACACATTTAGGAAGTAAATAATAGCCAAGTTCATCCACTTAGAATCTAAGACTTAGATTTTTCTGAGTAGAGATCCATTGTGATAAAAGCAATTTGCGGAAACATTTGCCAAAGCCTTCCTCATTACTTTAATACATTCTTTACAAAAATCTTTTCTGTATTTCCATCACTTTTCCCCAAGAAGCTGATGTTACTAAAATATGAAAGAAGTGAACTTATCATATAATTACATTTCCTAACTCTTCCTGCACATTCTCTGAACAGGTGCCGGATCACTCTGACTCATCGGCCCAGCAGTTAGACGGCCTCAGCTGACAAACACCATCACCTTCCCCTGTCTTAAACACTGGTTGCCAGGATGAGCAAAATCTGCCATTTCTTTTACTGATTAACAGGGTCATTCTAAAGACCTGTCATCCAGTCCTTGGGGATAGTGACTACAGCTTACGGAGTTTTGTTGTTGTTGTTGTTGGTTTTGTTTTTCCAAATGCTTAGACAAACTCTACAGATCAATTTGTTAAAACTAATCAGATTAGTTTAAATGACTGCACACTTCAAATAAGAGGCTAGGGGAGATTCTAACCATGAGGCATTAACTTTTCTTAAAGTTGCTATCACATTTATCAAACAACTTGGGATGATAATGAAATTCACTGAAAGTAGCATATAATCCACTCAGGAAATAAAAATTCAGAATTTAAATCTGATGGAATGGGAGTTGGGCTTTTTGTTGCAGCCCAGGAAATGAATCAGAGTTGGGCTGAGTGTCTTATGGTAAATGTTTAGTACAACGGTGCAACCAGGAAATAGGACTTTAGAAAGAATTAGGAAATATTTTGTTGACTCTGGACAAATAAATGCATCATCACCTGAAAAATCTATGTGATATTTTGATTGTGATCCCTAAAAGATGATAAAATATACTTAGCTTTTTTTTTTTTTTTTTAGAAATGACGGCTAGTGAAGAAGTTAACAGAGGAACATATCTTTCGTAATAGGTAAGAAACTTCAGCATGCAAAAGCAATGATTCAGATGCTAATTAAGCTAGAATAATCCATGAAAGAAATCCCCAGGATAAATCTTTCTTCTTTGATGCTAAAATTTTGGAAAATTTCATGCTTAAGTGATGTATGTATATACTACAGATCATGATAAACGCATAGCTAACAAAGCCATAACATCCCTCCTACAAACATTTTGAGACATATCCCAAGCATTCCTAATGAATGTAAAAATTTGAAAATTTGGCACAGGAGATTCCGAAGTAGAAAAGTTATTACATAACCAAAATTTCATGTTTGAACAAGGCAAGTTGTCAATCAAACAACTCAGTGAAAAAAATAAATAAATAAATACATAAATAAGTAAATAAGTAAATAAATCTTTCCTTGCACACGGGACTTTCCCCAAGTTCATTCTAGGGAAATAGTTCTATTGGGAATCAATGTCTATCACTGGGACATGTAAGGGATGGAGGACTAATAAATCAGAGAAATAGTAAACAGTTCTGCCACTAGAAAGCTTCACTGAATGTTCAGTATTCTAAGACATGCTTTAAATCTCTTGCAGATCTCTTGTATTGCCCTTTCAAATCTTACTTCATTATATTTAAAAAAAAATACAACCACTTTTTCAGAATGTTCCCAAAACCATCTTCTATCCCAAACAGGATTATCATCTTTAAGTATTGTCAACAAAGCTTATCATTCCAGAAACATTTGAAAATTAAATAAGGTTTCTAAGATCAGTAATAAATATGATCTTTCTCATAATTATTTATTTGTTATATATTGAAGAAAAAAATGGTTTTACCCATTCCAATCTACACAAATTATAGAAAATTATATTGGTATATATTATATACCAATAATTATAACAATTCTCAGAGATGTAGATAAACTTACCATGAAGCAAGTCACACTTTAGCCATGGTGAGATACCTGCTACTCACTGTCAAAGAAGGGAAGATAAGAGTCCTGTGGTTTTGTCTAATATCCTTGAAACAGATTTAATCACTGCTGTTGTCTGATTGCTTGTTTACTTGTTTTAGTTTTGGTTTTAATTTTTATTGTTTATTTGCAAGAAGATAGACAGACAGACAGACAGAATGGCATGCCACGGCCTCCAGCCACTGCAGAGCTCCAGATGCATGTGCCACTTTGTGCATTTGGCTTTAACATGGGTAATGGAGAATCGAACTTGGGTTCTTAAGCTTTGCAGACAAGTGCCTTAACCACTGAGACATCTCTTCAGACCCTTGTGTTGTGTTTTTTTTTTTTAAATCTGCTTCTCCCAATGTAATCCAGGCTTCGCTCAAACTCATGGTCCTTCTACCTCAGCCTTCTGACTGCAGGTAAATCAGGGATTTTGTTGTTTTCTTTGTTTTCTTCAGAAAGAGGCTGGAACCCAGAGCCTCACACGAGCTAGTCAGCCTTGTGCCAGTGAGCTAACCTCCATCCTGTCCGAGAGAACCTCGAGCACTGGTGCTTAACTCCCACTTTAAAAATTCCAAAAAAAAAAAAAAAAAAACCTGACAAATATTTTCCTCAACCATATAAATCATAACCTAAATTTAACAAATATTTAGGATCTTAGAAAGACATAGATATATCACTCATTATTTACATTCAACTTCATAAATTATAATTTCAATAATATACCAAAAACTATGAAGGAAACATTCATATATATATATATATATTCATTACTTTAAAATGATTTCAGGAGATTTCAAGACCTGAAAAGAGTATGATGAAACCCATATACCCATCAACAACTCATAGAGCCACCAGTATTCACCAGTCTTATCAGTGTGTCATTTAATGATCCATCCGAGCAATATTCATTATGGTAGCTTTCTGGAAACTACAGTGTTAGCACACATTTGTCATAATGACCCAAATTGTAGTTTATTCATTAAAAAAAAACACTAGAACTTAGCTAATAATTTCTTAATGCTTAAAAGTACAATAGTATGCTGTTTTCCAAACATAATGAAATATAACTTCTATTCTTGTGCCAGCACACACGGAAACCAATTAATTTCTCTGTGCTCTGTTTGAGAAGCATGGCAATCACATATTCATTAACCCTCCTTGTTGTATGTCAAAATTGCCATTAAAATTCTTCCATATATCTGTATATATATATATATAATATGATAAGCAATTTTCTGCCATATTGATTTTTCCATCCCTAAAATTCTTAGCTTCCTATGAAATATTGTCTGTAAGCTTCTTAATTATAATAAAACATTTTACATGTTTTCCTACAAAGTTTCATCAGAGTGAGGAATGACATTTGGATACTGCATAGAATAGATCTGAAAATTTTAATGAGCATTATTTATGACCTTGGGAAAATGCTGATGAAACTAATTCCTATGGCAACCAACACATAAAAACAGCTATCGCTTTAGACTTTGCTGCTGTATTATCAACTTTAAGAAATGAATCTCATATGCTTCTCAGCATCTACATCCATAAACTTTGATTTAAGGAGTATCTGTATGACTCAAATCAGAACATAGTTCCTTCATTATCCTTATTGTTTTTTTTACTATAAAGTCTTGTAAACAACTGACGACATAATTTTCAAGTGTAGAAATATTTGTGATGTTCTAGATAATGTTTTCAATGATCATTGAAAATGTTTTGTACCATGGGTAAGTGGGGGAGCTTATGAATAGAGCTTAGCTGTATACACATAGACAATAAAAGTGGGTTTCTTTAACTTACAGATCATTCAAAAATACCTATCTCCTTTAAAAACCTACTCCATACTGCATAGCTATTTCCTCAGACTTCAAATATTCCCCCTTAGAGGGAAGAAGGAGGCTCAGAGATTCAAGAAGCCCACAAACCTTTCTCATTTCTCTACGCAGGGGAGAGGAGACAGGCTGTAGAGAGAGTACCACAGGCAGTGTTCTTGAGTCATCATCTATCTGGATGTGCTTTCCTGTGTCACAGCTTCCTCTGAGTCCTCTGTGCTCCTTTAGCAGCTGCTCACCCACATTTCCACAAGCAACTCTAATAAACCCATTGGTTCACCAAGCCCAACTTGGGTGGAATCGTTTGACATCAGTCCACTATCAAGAGTGAGTAGCTTATTCACACCTCCCTGGGAAAAGTCATGTATCACTAATAAAACGAGAATAGTCTCCCTCACTTCAAGTTATACTTAATATATTTTATACTCTTGAATTCATTTTCATTTAATGTTATAACTTTAATAAATTTCATATAGCTCTATTCCAAATCGTCATGAACTTTTGAATGTTCATGTATAAAGTTTGAAGTTGTGTATGTTTGATATCTGTCAGATGCTTTTTAAAAAGACCAAAAAAGCAACAAATAATAAAAGTTCAGATTTTTTTTGCCATTTGAAGATAGCAAATAATGGTGCCAAATGGACAGACTGCAAGTGAGTATGATTAAAAGCTATATTAAGCTTTAAAATAAATGAGTCAACAGTATAGTTTTGTATTCAACAAAGGTCTTCATGCTCAAAATTACTTCAGAGCAGAAAAATAGTCCTTCCCATGTGCTTGGCATTGGTGAATTGATTTTTTTTAAGATTTATCCAAATAACTGGCTTTGGAAAAAAATAAAGAAATTAAAGTAAAAAAATAACAGAGTTTTATTTTAAATTCTTCAAAGATCCATGTATAAAAACTTAGAAAATATTTACCTGATAAAGATGTTATCAAATAATCAGGTGTTCTCATGCTTCCTATGGAATTAAACAAGAGAAAAGTAAGAAAGCTGGTGTATGACTATAATCACAGCACTTGGGAGAATGAGGCAGGAAATCACCAGTTCCAGGCCAGCCTGGGCCACATAATGAGATTCTGACTCAAAATTTAATTTTCGTGGGATTTGCAGAATTTTGTTCCTTTTTATGGCTCTGTGTGTGTGTTTGTGTGTGTATAGATAGATGATAGATGATAGATTATAGATAGATAGATATTAATATTGCTATAGATATCATATTTTTTCTTTATCCATTCATCCTTTGAAAGGCCCCTGGCCTGTGTCCATAGCATGGCTATTGTGAAGAGAACCACAATAAGCTAGAGTGAGTATGTATCTCTGCTGCTGACTTGTTTGCTCTGGTGGAGCACCTAGGAGTAGGATGAAAGCAAGCATCCGTCAAAGTGAGCACAATAAAACTTGTAGCACCACACATGCTCTTCTCTTCTCTTTCTCTTCTTCTATGGTTATGAGATGCAGACTTCCTATTTTAAACCCTCCTTTTAATTATTTTGAACATCTTATATCATTTATAAGAAACTACATTGTTCTTCACATGTGTTTTAATCACAGTTGCACTGCTTGGCTATTGTAGGTATGTTTTATAAATTTATTTATTTGGTATTTGTGAGATGAGGTCTCTATTACCATGTCACCAAGGCAGCCTAGGAGTCAGTATTGTAGACCAGCCTGGCTTTGAATCCTCAGTCTTCCTGCCTCTGTTCCAAGTGCTGCGATGACAGGTGTGTACAAGCACTCCTGCACACGTGTGTTCTAGAAAGCAGCACACTGACAAATCAAATAAAATAAGGAGGCTTATTTTAGAAGACTAAATTCTCAGTAGTGCAATTCAGTGTATCTACCTGTGAATATGAAAAACTGTAACAGGCAATGAGGATAGAACTTGATAACCTTGGGCTCAAAATTGAGTCTATCTTCATATCTTCCAAACAAATCACCTGCTTTTCAGCCTCGTTCATAAATAAGTAACCTCAGGTTCACTGTAGTTTTGGGCTATTAGAAATTCAAAGGTGTAGCTTTGTACTTATTTAGATTAAGGGTGTTGTTTCTGTGGTACCACAAGGTTACTAAGGTTGTCACATGATGGAAAATAGCAGTATGGTGCAAAGAAGCAGAATTTTTGGTTCAGATATTTGGGGCACATTCTTTCACAATAGTACAGGGGTCATGCCTGATATTTTGACTAGAATCCTTTAGTCTTCAACTTCTCTCTGTTGCCAAAGCCACGAGTAGCACATCTACTTGAATTAAAATTAAAAGAGTTAAAGAAGCACATTGTTATAAAATTTGTTTTGATTTTTTTCTTTATTATCCATAATTATACTTAATGAGTTATACTTAATGAGCGAATAATGTGTTGATGTCCCCAATTCCCCAATCTCCCACTTCCCTGTCCCCAATCAGCTGGATGTCCTCCTCTGTGGGTAGTCTGGATCAGTCCATGGGGTAGGGTGTTATGGACCGCCCCATTCCACCCCCCTTTGTATGTTGTTACTGAGGAGGGCCATGTCTCTGGCAGTTCTCCCCCACCATGTCTCTTAAAGTCTCTCCACTCCCTCTGCCACCCAGTTCCCTGAGTCATGGTGGTTGAGTATTAAAGCTGCTTTATTGTTGAGGTCTTAGGGGTCTCTGAACTTCTGCTTTAGGTTGTGTTGAAGATCTTTGGTGTCTGTGGAACTCAGAAGAGAGTGATGGGATAAGCAAGAGACCTATAACCACAGCCAATCAGTCAACCCAGGATAAGCCAGTGATTTGATTTATTAATTTGATATAATGCCCGAGATGAATACCATGGAATCCCATTAAGTAGTATACATGGGAATATCATAGAGCTTGAATTTCAGATTTTGTAAGAACATTATTTTTCAGAATAAAAGAGATGTAATCTCTACTCATTTGTGCTTAAATAGAGAAACTGTTTACTAAAGCCATGAAACCTGAAATTAGATGAAAACTCCTGGCATATTTTCAATCTAAACTTCATAGAATAACTACTTTGGTGTCTATTTATTTATTTAAGATAGAGAAAAAGAGAGAGAAAATGGGCAAACAGGGCCTTGTTCTACTGCATATGAAATCCAGATATATGCACTCCTTTGTGTTTCACTTTATGTGGGTACTTGGGAAATGTGCTTTAAACTTCTGGGACATCTCTCTAGCCTCGTGGTATCTATTTTTAGGTTTAGATTTCACTTTTCTACTTCATAAGAGGAAAGTACCATGAAACATTCTTCATTATTAAGCATACTTCTGTATCAACTTGAAATTTTAGAGTAAATGAATTCAAAACTTAAATGTATCATTAAATGGAGTGTAAAGCTGAAGAGAACAAGCTAAGTAATATGTTGCTACAGTGACAGCGTCTGAACTTTAGTCAATATTATCTGCATTAAGAGGTAATGAGATTAAGGCTCAAGAAATTTTAGCTTTACAGTTGCATTATTTTTTACAGTTGTTAAAGTTTACAATTTATAATTTGATAAAAATATTGCAGTTGGGGCAAAACAATTGAAGTAATAAAGTAAAATACTTGAATTGCAAAAGATACTATAGCAATATAAAGGACAGATTGGGTAAAATATTTGAAATATTCACAACTCCTAGAGAATTCTTATTCAACATAGATCCACAGGTACATAAATTGATATAAAGTTTTGCTTAAAAAGTGCAATGTTGACTGGGCATGGTGATGCAATGCCTTTAATCCCACTTTGGGGGCAGAGGTAGGAGGATTGCTGTGAGTTTGAGGCTACCCTGAGTCTACCTAGTGAATTTCAGGTCAGCCTGGGCTAGATAAAGGAAGAGCCTCCTACTGAAAGGAAGACAGAAAGAAAGAGAGAGAGAGAATGAGAAAAAGGAAGGAAGGAAGATAGAAAGAAAGAAAGAAAGAAAGAAAGAAAGAAAGAAAGAAAGAAAGAAGAAAGAAAGAAAGAAAGAAAGAAAGAAAGAAAGAAAGAAAGAAAGAAAGAAAGAAAGAAAGAAGAAAGAAAGAAAGAAAGAAAGAACATTGTGAAACTTGCAAGGTATTTGTTGTACAAGCAATATGATCAAAAGCAACTCCATATCACCAATAAACATAATCATAAAAACATAATCAGACTAATTTGTAGATAAAAACAAAGTAAAAACCACAGTACTATGAGCTATTATTTATCATAGTTTTGGAATAAGAACCATAAACGTAACCATAAATCATAAATTGTTAGAATTTTCATGAATACAAACATCTATTAGGTTTATGGCAATCACTTGACTCTGAAATCCTAACAGAATGGAAAGCTACATTTTGAGGTACTTTTGTCACCTTCAAAAGTGGGAACAAAGACAACATTCTCATGCCTGTAAAATTAATTCTATTTGTGTATGGTTCTTCACTTTCTTAAAGAGAGGTAGAAGAGTGGACATGCATATTGTAGACCAGCCTGGCTTTGAATCCTCAGTCTTGCTGCCTGTAGATTCCAAGTGCTGGGATGACAGGCACTCCAACAATCATCATCAGGCATGTTGATTAAAATCTTACAGTTAATCTTAGAATACAAATCAAATCACCTCATTACTCATTATGAGATACCTATGATAGACTCATCACATAACTGACAGAAGGAATCATTGACTCAGGGATCCAGGGATGAGTTTCCTATTGTAGAAATCTTCAACTGAAGCAAAATTCAAGTATCTAATACCCAGACCCTTAAAATGCCCTGATTATGTTATCAAATATCAGTACCCTAGCTTGAGTACATAATTTGATCTTAATTTGTGTATACAGTAGAAATTAGTCGTTCTGATGTCTGATCATATTTTAATCATTTTCATGCTTTTATAAAATATATTACTAGAATTCATTATTCAAATTTCACCAAACTGGTTCAAACCTATCCAATTAGGAAGCTGGGATTCAATGGGAAAATACCCCACATACAAAATGCAGAGAACCTTGATGATTGAATTGTATTTGGTAGTGGTGTTCTCCAGAGTTTCTATGACAAAACAAGGATGTGTCAAGGTACCAGGGAGGTGAGCTAAGTTTAGTTGAGCCTTCTACAGAAGGGAAGCTCTCTCATCTATATGCTCCATGGCGCCCGAATTTCTTCCATTAAGTTCTGCTCAAAGATCAGATGTTCTCATCACTCATTCTTTCCGTTGATGTCACACCAAGTCATCAAAGTCAGTATTCATTTGCAGAGAGCAAGTTTTCAAAATGTTTGTTTAAATGTTGATGCGTAGCCTGTGTTTTATGAGAAAATTGCATTAGCCTTTTAAAGTGAAATCCTGATAAAACAAATGTATTCCCACATGCTCTTAGCAAATTAAATCTTAAGAAGAACTTTGAATTCGTGGATTCATGTGCCATATTTCTCCTAAAACAATGTTAATATTTTAAAAATTGGAAAAAAATTGTATACACTATTCTTCTAGGTACTTGAAATCTTTTTGGTATTTTCGACTATTTCTATCAAATATTGCTAAAGCATAATTTTTTAAAAAATGTTAACCACCTGGTGTTTGTCCCTCGTCAGTTTATGGATTCTTTATTCACCCCTATCCTTAGAGGATCAGCATAAATACCCTCATATCGGTGAGCATGAACTGAAAAGGTGCATTTATTTCTCATCTGAGGTTTAACATCTGTTCCAAGGAAAGGAGGGTGAGGGGTATAATAAGGTTTCAGGATTATTACCTTTGTCCTTCCTCCAGTAACATCAAGAACAATTCAGAAGTGTTCCAGTACTGTAAAAGAAGGACTAGACCACTCGCCCTTTCATTGTCTCTGAAGGCTGACCCTAATGGCTAATTTTATTTCAAATAAGGGCTCCTGTCCAATCACGCGGTACCATAAACCAGCTAGAAAATATCTTAGGAGATGCATATGGTTAGTTGTTGGGAAAGAATGTTCTGTTAAGAATCAGAAATTTACCTTCTCCTGGAGCTCATCTTTCAAATTTTCACCTACAAATATGAAAGGAAGAAAATCATGTTATGATCTAAACTACTGCATTCATACCCACTCCTAAATTACACATATATGCCAATTGTGGTGGTGCACTCTGGAAAGATATTCCTGAAGAGGCAGAGGCAGGAGAAAGAGGAGTTTGAGGTCAGCCTGGGTTAAATAACACATATAATGTTTTACAATTAATTCAGAAATTTTAATTTTGTATATTCAACTAGTTAATCTGCAATTGGTTTCTCTGTGTTGAGAAAGACAAAATGTTTGATTTTTTTTTCTTCCAGATGGGGCTGTTAGTTTTTCTTACTATAACAAATATCTAAATTAATAAGCTCTTAAAAGGAAAGTTTATATTGGTCCACAGTTTTAGAGGTTTCAGTCCATGGTCAGTTGTTCCAATGCTTTGGACCTGTAGCCACATAGCAAAATGAGAATATGTGTGAACACGAAACTCATAACCAGGTAGTAAAACAAAGAAAGAGGAAGGAGGTAGAGACCCACCACCTCCTTCAAGGGCACACTTCATGTCATCTAAAGATCTCTCACTACGTCTCACTTCTTAGAGATTCCACCTGGCAGTAACAGAAAGCTGAGAAACAAGGCTTTAGAAGCCAGGGACCATGAGACTAGGCAGGTGCCAGGTTCAACTAGAACAGATGTGTATCAGCCAATTGTGTCAGCGTAATGTGAAGTGAAATATCTGTTCTCACACAACTGACTTGTCTGTCAGCAGGCAACGTTGATTAAGTATCTCTAAGTGTTTAGAACTTTTTCCTCTCCACTTATCAGCTGGTGCACTTCTCTGACATTACCACAAGCGATTACCTTTAGTTAAGTTAGTTCTAAGATCCTTACAATAAAAAAGAAAATCAGGGCTTGGAGAGATGCCTCAGCTGTTAAGGCGTTTGAGAGCAGAGCCTGCCTGGCAGAGTCTGATTCCCCAGTACCCATGTAGAGCCAGATGCAAAGAGTGGAATGTGCATCTGGAGTCCCTGTGTGCAGTGGCTGGAGGCCCTGGCAAGCCCATTCTATCTGTCTATCTTCTATCTCTCTCTGCTTGCAAACAAATAAGATAAAACAGAAAGAAATGCAAATGGGCAACATTGTAGAAGGACTGAAAGCCAGAGAAATCTATAGTCACTGTTGTGGTCAGCTTTCTTGTTGCTGCGCAGATAGAACCCAAACAAAAGCGGCTTGTGGAGGAATGGGTTGATTTGGCTTACGGTCTCGAGGGGAGAGTCCATCCTGGCAGGGAAAACGATGGCATGAGCAGAGGGGTGGACATCACCTCCGCCACAGCACTGGAAACAGCGGCAGGAAAGTGTGCCAAATACTGGCAAGGGGAAGCTGGTTTATAATCCCCCAAAGCCCGCCTGGCAACACAGCAACACAGCTCCAGCAAGGTTGTAAAATCCAAACTGGCATCAGCTGAGGATCGATTACCCAGAACATATTCATTTGTTTGTGGGGTACACCTGGATCAAACCATGAAAGTCACGTTATCCAAGGTCAACAAAATGTGCCTTCTTAACTAGTCATTTTTTCCCCATGCGCCTTCAAAGGCAATTGGAGTGAAACTTGTCAAAATCCCAGGTGAAGCAGGTTCCAAAGTCTATTTGAAAAATGAATGTTATACAGGAAGTTACATCCAAGTGCAGGTTTTCAATGCTGATAAGACTGGCTTCTTCTTTTTATTAATGTTGGCAAATAAGCCTACATACCACAAACAGCCTCTATTGCTCCAGGCTTTCAATCATGGTAGGATCATACAGTTAACTACTCATAAGTAGTATATTTGTTTTAAATAGAGCATTTTAAAGCAGAAACATACGGGTTACAGATCTTTGGTAAAATCTTGTGCCTGAGACTCATGAGAACCTAACCCTATGTTTTGCATAGGCACAAAGGTGCTCTATTTGTTAATTAATAGTCACAGCAATATGATAGGGCATGATTAGATGACTACTTTATGACTACTGCAAGGAACAAGGGTACACTGTAATTTTCCATGCTGTTTTTTCCTTTTTTTTTTTTTTTTTTTTTTTTGAGGTAGGGTCCTGCTGACCTGGAATTCACTATGTAGTCTCACGCTGGCCTCTAACTCACAGTGATCCTCCTATCTCTGCTTCTGAGTGCTGGAATCAAAGGCATGTGCCACCGTGCCCGACTTTCTTACTTTTTTCTCTGCTTGTTTTTATGCGATTTTCTTTTTGCCCTTCTTCTGTCACTAGGTGTGTATAGACATAGCACTTCATTTAACTTTGCAGTCATTGCTTCTGAATTCAAAACATTTTCCCTGCTTTATTATTATATTGCTTTATTATTATATTGGTGTGTGTATACATATGTTTTTCTATCTTGACACATAGTAATATGCATATATTTATAGATGTAACATTTTAATACAGATATACAATGTATAGTGATCAAATTAACGAGAATTCTAAGATCCCTGCCTTTCTTTAATTCTGTAAAATTTACAAATATGATCTCTTTCAATATTCCTTTTCTTTCAGTTTCCACACCTTCTTTCCCTACTGTCTTTGTTGTCTGATACCGTTCTCTCCCTGCGAGAATCTGAGACAGTTCAAGTGTTCACCTTTCCCATGTTTATTGTGGGTGCAACCTATTTCTGACTTACTTAGTTTTAAATTTGGTAAATTACGTGCAATATCTTGAGACTCTATAATTCTATTCTTTTTAGCTCATATTTGCTTAAACATTTACATATTTAACCATTTTAATAATACTGTCAGTCTATGACTTGTCTGTCCAGTATGTGAGCCACTGGCCTCATTGAAGTTAATTAGACTTTATATATGACTATCCCAAACAGGAGTGTTCTGTAAGTGTGACATACAAATCAACATTAAATACTTGTATGACGAAAATCATAAAATATTTAATTACCATTTTATTAAATATATGTTGAAAAATAGTATTCTCATGTTTGGAGGTAAAGATACCACTAAAATTAATCTAATTTGTTGCAATCTATTACTTTTGTTTGGCTGAATGGCTGGTTGCTGGGTTCATTGGTTTCATTTTTTAATCCAGGGTCTCATTATGTGGTCCCAAATAGTCTGGAACTCATATAGGAAGTGTTTAGCCAACACCATCCTTAAATTTATGATCTTCCTGCTTCAGCATTCTGAGAGCTGATATTACTGGTGTGAGCCACTATGATTGGCTAAATGTTTTAATCTTAGTTATAACCATAAAGAAAATTTAAATAAATATAAACAAATTCAATCAAGTCAAAAAGCATCTATATAATAAAAGAATCAACAAAGTAGAGATGGCCCAGAGACTGGTAGAAATGTTAATAATATTATTCATCTTATGAGGGAATAATGTATAAGTAATTCAAACCAATATACAGGGACGAAAAAATGGGAAAAATAATTAATTAAATAAGTACAATGCATCTGAGAAGACATTACCAAAAAGATACCAAATGTGAGAGGGTATAGTAAAAGAGAGCAACAGCTGTAAACAGTAGGAAAATGGAAATGAAAACCACAATGAAATGTAGCCTTACATCTATTAAATTGGCAATTATCAGCACAAACAAGTGTTGATGAGGATGATTAGGAAAGGGTTTCTTTCTCTTTTTTTTGTTTTTTTTTGTTGTTGTTATTGTTGTTGTTTTTGTTTTCTCTAGGTAGGGTCTCGCTCTAGCCCAGGCTGACCTGGAATTCACTCTGTAGTCTCAGGGTGGCCTTGAACTCACAGCAATCCTCCTACCTCTGCCTCCCTAGTGCTGGGATTAAAGGCTTGCGCCACCATGCCCTGCTTGGAAAGGGTTTCTTATTAGTAAGAATGTAGGCTTCTAGAAACATTTGGGAACACAGTATGAAGGTTGTTGCTCAAACAAATTGAAAACGAGGCTGGGGAGATGGCTCCGTGGGTGAAGCAATACTTGCTGTGCCAGCATGAGGGCTGAGGTTGGATCCCATTTCCAAGCTGAGGATGACAGCATGTGCCTGAAATCCCAGTTCTGGGTAAGGGGAGGCAAAGAGGATCACAAGGGCTCTCTAGCAAGCTCTGCACACACACACACACACACACACACACACACACACACACACACTCACATAAGGTGGAGAGAGATGAAAAAAGATACTTGATGTTGACCTCTAGCCTCCACATGCAAACACATAAATATGAAGGCCCACCACCACCCAAAGGAAACTGAAAATGAAATTGCATTATGAAGCAGCCATCTCCATCTTGGTATCAATCCAATCAAAATTAGAAATTACTTTGAAATTGTGTACTGTTGTTTGCTGGATTTTCTGTTGGTTGTGGCAAAATGTGTTACTCGTGGCCACTTCGCTTCTCAGCTGGTCTTATCCCAACTCCTGTAATTAAGGCCAGGTTTCATTTTGGTCCTTGTGTTGATGGCAGTTCAGCTGGTGACTACCACCTCACGGAAGGTAAGTGTGCTCACCCATAGTTCATGTGGAGAAAAGAAGCTTTATTTCAGCTTACTCTTCTACTTGTCACATTGGTCTCTACTGTGTCCAGTACTGTTTTGAACACCATCAATCCATTCTGAAGGCTTTATTTCCTGGTTCCTTTTGTGAACTATTCATTTTGGGAGTTAAAAAATTATTGCAAGACTCATATTCACCTGAGTGAATGCCTACAGGGCAGAAAGATCCTAAGCTGGGCATTGTGGTCTTCTGGTGTGCTTTTGCTTTAAGCTCCTATCCCAGCTTCTAGTCATTTATAAGAATGCCTGACAATTCATCCAGCCCTTAAAGTGTTTTTTAACAAAAAAAAATCCATGCAATGAAATCTATCATATTGTTTAGCAACTTTATTTATGTATCTGTTATGTACTTATTTTGTTTCATTAAGATCTAATTTCGATAGAGGTAAATTATAATCACACAAACAAAACAGTCTCAAGAATGAAGAATAAGACTAGACACAATTACAAAGTTTCTGGACAGTAACAGAAGCCATAATGAAGTTGAACATACAGCCTACGGAATGGGACAAAATCTCTTCCAGCTACATCACAGACAAAATTTATAAAGAATTGTAAAAATTGAACACCAAACAAAGAGCCTAATGAGTTTGCAACAGTGGGGCTGGGGATTAGAATTTAGTTAGATAATACCCAGCTAATTCCAATGCACCTCAGAACTTAAGGAATACCCAAATTCTTATCTATAAAGAATTAAAATTATAGACCACCAGAGGATAAGGTACAGTGGGAGACTTTATTTAAAAGAGAATGGGAAGTTACAGAATTCTCCAGCCACCAGTGTGGAGAAAGCAAGTGGGAGAGATTTTATCAAAATAGCAGAATCTGTGCTGTTTAGCCAAAGAAGCAAAAGGAAAAAAGATAACAGGGCTCCCATCATGAGGAAAAGGTTCATGTGGGAAAATCCTGAGCCCAATGGCTGTGGTGAGGGAAGGCCTTACCTTCCTAAGACTTAGAAATTTAGAAGTTCTTCTTCTAGGAAGCCATATGGCGAGAAGAGAGCTGGATTTTGTTTCAGTGACTTTTAAAACCTTGGCCAGGTAAGTCAGAGAGACATCTGGTTGGTCCTTACCTGACCAATCAGTTTCAGCATCCAGGTTTGAATTCTAGCTAGAGACACCTCACATTCAAGGGGAGGGGATCAGGTTTGGAATCTATGGAACTTGCTTGAAGGAGTTAACTGTCACAAGTTGATGAAATGGATAGTTCACAAGTGGTCAACAAGTATTTTTTAAGTGTTTGCTATCCATAGCCATCAGGGAAATATAAGTCAAAACTACCTGGAAATTTCATTTCACCCTCATCAAGAAGACTGCTAACTATTGCTGGGGAGAGAGAAGCCCGTATTCACTGTGGTGAACTAAGACAGCCATACTGCAAATCAGTATTGAGGATTTTATAAAAAATTAGAATTAGAATAGCCATGTGATCCAGCTATGCCACACCTAAGCATATCCTCAAAGGACTCTATAATACCGAGATACTTGCACATCCATGTTTATTGCTACTCACACTATCAACAGAATGGAACCAGCCGGAGTGCCTATCAACAGCAAATGGATAAGGAAAATGGGGCACCTTTACACAAAGAACTCCAACTCCTGCCACACCCCAAGCCAATGCCAGAACTAATGGCTGTGATTGTTCAAACATTTTAAACAAAATGCCATCCACGTAACTAAAGTGCATAGAGGGTTTTATTGGTATACAAAATGTGAGGTAGTCTAAAAATTAGGACAGCTATGCCATATACAAAAGTCCATTAAGTTGAGATGAACTCTGTAGTAGGACACTAGGTCTTAATGTGGACAAAGTTCTGAGAAAAGACCAATCAGCATGCTTCATAGGAAGCTCAGATGCGCATGCAGAATGTCTCCCCAGGACCTGTTGCCAGCATGCCTAGTGAAATTTGCTTTGCTTCATTTTTCTTGTCCGTGAGCAACACTTAAACTTTTTTGTTTCCTATTCAAAACCATATTTTCTTTGTTTTTGAGTTTGGTTGATAGTGTCTCCTGGAACCCAAGCTGGCCTGGACCTTCCTAAATAGCTGAAGCTGGCTTGTACTCCCAACCCTTCTGTCTCCACCTTCCAGGTGCTGGGATCATGGCCATGCGCCACCAGTCTGTGCTTAAAAGTAATATTTTCCACAGCAGAGCTCCTAGGAGGCATAGGTAAACTTTCGGTGGTACTGATTAATGTGCTTTATTCATTAATAATCCTCAAATGCCAAGCACAGTGCCTGAAATATGAGGCATTCCATAATTTTTTTAAATTAGTGGAGACATGAATATTTTTATGTTCCTTTTATCACCAAAATGAAATGACTTCTAGGACAGCCGGCCTATGTAGCAGTAAAACTTATGGTAAAACCAAATATTTCTCTGAATAGCAATAACTTTCTCAAATAGACATTTATACGTATCATGGGCTAAGAATTATGCTCCTTGCTTCCATTCTAATTTTTAACTCCCAAATTTGAAACTATGCCTGGCAATTAGACACAGAATACATTTTCAAAATAGTTGAACATATGAATGATTGAATGATAAAGACAATGTTCAAATCAATTATTATTTAAAAGTCATGGAACAGGCCACTTTCTACATTAGTTTCTAAAAATGTAAGAATAGTTTAATTTTTGTAAGAAATGGATAAAAATTAGCAATAAGACAAAGCACAGTTGAGTGTTCAGCACTATGTGAGACACCTCTGTAGCAGCCTTCAAAGCCCAGAGACCACAGCAGAATAGGCAGTGCAAAGAATGTCAGAGCCCAAGGAGATGGTGAGGAGAGCTTTGGAGGTCAAAAATGGCTATTGCATTCATGATCTCTCTGCAGATGTCAATACTTACATAAGACCTGCGCAATATTGAGCCCATCACGGTGTTCCCATGAATGATGGATAAGAGCCCCAAATGACATCAAAATAGAAGAGGGACTAGTTGAAAGAAGGAGTTCAGTGGAAAGGGGATGGGGACAAGGAATCAAAGAAAGTAATGGGAGGAGCTTATGATCAATGCATGTATATATACAAAAATTATCAATAAAAAGATTGTAAGGGCTAGAGAGACGGCTGAGTAGTTTAGGTGCTTGCTTGTAAAGCATAAAGGCCCAGATTCAATTACCCAGTAGCCATGTCACATAAAGCCAGATGCACAGAGTAGCACATGCAATCTGGAGTTCGTGTGCAGTAGCAGGAGGCCCTTGCGTACCCATTCTCTCTGTCTCTCTGTCTCTCTCTCTGTCTCTCTCTCCTTACAAATAAATAGATAAGTATTTTTAAACATTTTTTAAAATGGCAATGAGACATCTACTAAATATCCAAGGATGAATCCATGAATCCTTCTTTGGGAAGGGAACTTGGTAACATAGAGTTAAATATGAATTGGGGTCTCCTTCCTAAGTGAGATGTATAAGGAGTTAGAAAGCAGGTGTCTAGAATGCTGACAAAAAAGCCAGCAGGAATAATGCCAAACATTAGCAAAGTAATAAGAGGCACTAAATTTATATCCATCCATTTGTAGAGTTCCTTAAAGGGACAGGCACTGCATTAGTTTGTGAAAAGAATGGGGATGGTGACTTAATCCTTCTAAACAAGGCCTCAGCCAGGAATACTTGAGTAGGAACCTGAAAGAAATTGATTCATCGCTAATATGCAGTACTATTTTTATGTTATTTACCTAGATCAAGTGAATGGTTTATAAAGGTAAACAATCTCTATCAATGTGTACTAGTGTGTAGTCACGGAAAACTTTATAAAACTACTCAATGTGGAGCTAAGTACGTTTCTGAGCAGCTGTGAATGAAAGTAAAGTAGCTCTGGCCTTTGGATCAGAAGTCTTGGAGGACTCACACAATCATCTAAAGTTACTCTGGCTTATTTGTGTTTGATATGAAGATTTCTCTCTATTAGCTAATAGGTGAAAATTCAGGATTCTTTAGATATATTGGGTCACAGTCCTTTTGCATGGATATTTGCAAGTGTGATATGTAAGTTCCTTATTGTAAAGCAATACCCTTTTCTGTGACTCAAATGAATTTTAAGTATCTGAGAGTATGCTGGTGTTCTGTGGAAACTGGCTTTGGTAATTTAGGGCATAGATTGGAATATTCATTATTGAGTGCAGAAGAAGAAATATGTAAACAGAAGCATGAGAAAAAAAACTTAGGAGAGACATAGCAATGCATTTCCCCACCACTGGCCTGACGTGTTGATAAATGGCCAAGCCTTGTGCAGGTGTACTTCTAAACCATCTTGAATGGAGTATCATCAAACTGAAAGAAGTCTGGGGTTATAGAAGCCAGAAACAGACCAGCTGTGATGACCAAATTAGAACGATCTTCAGGAGAATGAGGGAATCTTCACACTTTCTACATTTATAGTCTCTACCCGACCTTCCTCTTTGCTTCTGAAGCAGATATCCAATCACTCCCAGAATGTTCTAAGCACTTTCAGTGAGAGAATGTACCTGATCATGAAGAATTTTGATTAATATTGAGAATAAATTTCAGGAAAAGGTCAATATTGATTCTACTTAGCATTATATGATTTTTCCAATATTAAAAATAGCATTCTTCTGTAGCGCTCTTCCAGATTTATCATTTTTGTCACACTTATCTACAGCTTCAGTGGAGCAGGAATATTCTCTATGGAAGAGAGGAAATAATAACATTTAAGAAACTGGGGATGAGAATCAAGTTAAAATTTAGTTTGCCAAACTTCAAAGGGGAATAAGATGCTAATATTGAGTAAGCTTTCTGTGCTAAGATAATGAATTGGATTTTTGATCTCTGTTATATTATCTTGCATATTACTGTTTGAATATGCTTGTTCACACTCATGTATTAGTGGTACATAATGATCCAGCCACAATCCTTGAATTTTTGTCTCATTTATGTTCTTTCTCTATGCAGACCTTTCCAGCCCAAAGACACTGGCAGTCTTGTGTTCAATGCATCTTCCCAATCCACATTCAATACTGGCCCTTTAAATATATAGCATTCCATCTTTGTGCTTACCGAGTTTTATACTCTGCAGGTCAAGATTTTTTTCCATCAGTTTTGTTTTGTAAATAAGAGAATAGTTTGCAATAAGAGACACAATAGTTTATATTTTTCCATTTAGTTATATAATAGCTTGCAATTCTATTCACTTACAAATGTAAATGAAAGTCATTTTGAATTCTTTGCTTTCATGACTGATCTCTCAATGAGTATTGTGGTACTTTTATAGTTTCCTTTAAATAGGGGGAAATGTTCTAAAGAGAATATTGAGGTCAGAAAGTGAGTGTGAATTTAAGCCAAAATTCTCTTCAAAACCCTGTACTAATTGTATGTCAAACTCTTTCCAGAGTTGGAGGGCCTCATATTGTCCTACCTCAGCCTAGTACTGGGATTATTGGTCTGTTCCTCCATGTCCATTGGACATTTGTTTTTGTTTGTTTGTTTGTTGTTGTTGTTGTTTGAGGCAGGGTCTCATTCTAGCATTGGCTGACCTAGAACTCACTTTACAGTTCAGGCTGGTCTCAAACTTGTGATCCTCATACCTCGGCTATATGACTTGTGATGCTCAGCTTATATTTAATGACTTTGTAATGTTGATTAATTTGATGGATAAAACTATATTTAAATGGGTTTTTATTTTCCTAATTTTGAGCATTACATCATTTTCACTTTCTTTTGTATTAATTTTTCTTTTTTAATATTTACTTTTGTTTTGATTTCTTTAAAATGTTCATGCCATTTGCTGAAAGAGGGACTTAAAGACGTACATTGCCCCAGTGTGGGTCTTCTGTGTAGCTACCTCTAGTGACTCCAACCATCTAACTAAGCCCTGCCCCTAACACTCCAGCAGAAATACAGTGAATATTATGTAAGACACAATTTCCAACTCCTCTGTGTTTGGAGAAGAAGCCATGACACAGAGTAAGGTCTGGAACCACGTTTTACATCCTTTTCTCCACTTTTCTGATTTATAACTTCAGCTGTGATGAGGGGAAAATCAAAACTATGCAGGGCCTTAGTGCCTTCCAGAATGACAAGCTGTCACTCACAGCGGAGAAAAGAGATTTATAGACACCAGCAGAGCCTCTTCACCTTGACATCCTGCTACCTGTGAGCCCTTGAATTTTTAATGTTCCTTACTTGGTTGTTACCTTCTCAGTATGGTGTACGTACTATTTCTGCTATCTTTTACTTTACTAATAAGCATAGAAACATTATTTGCAGATTAATTGTTAATGTATCTGAACATGTACTACCTTCACTCCAACTTTCTTGCACTTCATTAGAGATGCACAAACCACGTTTGGGGAACACCAGTTATGAGGACAAATAGAAAAGAGGGAAGGAGGGAGGGAGGGAGAGAGGGAAGAATGGAAGAAGGGAGGGATGGAAGAAAGGGAAAGAGAGAGGAACAGAAGGAAGGGAGAGGGGAAGGGGAAAAGGAGAAAGAAGAGGAAAGGAACAAGACAGGAAGGGCGGAGGACTGAGGGAAGACCAATGAGCAGGCTAGGTTGAAGCTGGGGAGTGGTCTTCACATGTTTCTAACACATCTGGCATCACTCACAGATGGTTTTCTGCCCTGCCAGCAGCAGAACTAAGACAGAATTGTTATAACTGGTCTTTCACTATTTGGTACTTACATTTAATAATGCAAACAAGATGAATTATGACTTGTTGCATGTGACAGGATAATAAGAATCATCATAGCTATTGACTACGTTTAAAAGAAAAAAATATTGCAGGAATGGAAGGTACTCAATTGGACACTTTAAAACCTTGACCAACAGTATCACATGCATTTACTTTAATATTTTTGTGGGGTGTAAAACTTTCTTCCTTTCACTGTGTGCAAAGTTTCTCAGCATGTATTGGTCTACTGGCCTCTGGCCTGACATCATTTCATTCCCACTTTTCAGAAGTTGGCTCACATAATCAACATAAGAAGAGAAAAAGCTCATTCATGATCTTAATTTTTATAACACATTGTGAGAAGAAGGCATCAAGATCCCACTTTTAGAGAAAGCAGTCATATTACTAAAGTTATATTGAATAATTAAAGCAGTATCCAACTAATTTATATATTTTGAGGAAAGAATTCAAAGCAATGAACATTTTTTTAAATAGATTCGACACTTGAGATTGGTGGGACGTGACTAGAATTTCAGCTACTGGAGAGGCTGGAGCAAGAGGGTCACAAGTTCAAGGGCAGCCTAGGCAACACAGTGAGGCACTGTCTCCAATTAAAAACATATAGAAGTGGATAAGTTTATAAATGCATCTACCAGGGAGGACAAGGTCTCTTAGCCTGCCAGCTCATCACTCCTGAACCTCCACATTCTGGGGAGTTTCTTCAGGACTGAGACAAGGGAAGAAACCCCCTGACTCCTACCCCCACAAGGGCCCTCTACCCACCTCTGCCCTCCATATGGCAAGAGATTCTACACTTTCTCCTCTTTCCTTCTCTTAATCTAATAAATCTAATAATGTCTCTCTACAGCTTACATATTTATATTCATATTCATATTTATGTTTGTGTGTGTGTGAATGTTTTAGGTCTGGGAATATAGCTCAGTGTCCAAGGACTTGGCTAGCATGTGTGAGGCAATGGTTTCAATCTACAATACTCTAGAAAAAAAAAAAAAAACAAGAATGGGAATATAGTCTCTGAAAATAATGTACCTAGTAAGCCTAGTAAGTACAGCACATTAAAACATTAATTCTATGATTTATTAATTCCACAGATGATAACTGAACAGCTTCAAGAGATGCTGTAGTTTAGTGATAGTAAAATGAATTGCAAATTGGAAAACAAAACTTTAGTGGAAATTACAGCCTAGTGCCTAGAATCATATAACTAATGAATTACATAAAAATAAGTCAAGGAAACAAGAAAATAAGCAATGGGATGTTTAAATAGATGGTTGGGAAAGGCTTAAGAAGACTATGTTAAACCAAGACTCTTTGCTATCTGGAGGGATAATATTAATGGAAATAATAACAATACATGAAGATCTCCTACAGTAAGGATATGCCAGGAATATTAGAAAACCCTAAAATAGTTGGAACCTTGGCCGGGGATGTAGCTCAGTGGTAGAGTGCTTGCCTAGCATGCACAAGGCCCTAGGTTTGGTCTCTAGCACAAGAAAAATGAAAGAAGAAAGAAAGAAGAAAGAAAGAAAGAAAGAAAGAAAGAAAGAAAGAAAGAAAGAAAGAAAGAAAGAAAGAAAGAAAGAAAGAAAGACAGGAAAATGGAGTAACCCGTGGGGAGAGTAGTGGAAGACGTAGACAGAACACCGAAGCACCACGTAAATATGTAAATATCTCAAATATTCTCATTTACTCTCATTGAGATGGAGAGTGTTGAGCAGAAGAGAGAAACAAGCTGGGACTACTGTTCGCTTTCACTGGATACAGGGAATAGCAGGAAGGCCAACCTACCACAAGACGGCTTCAGTAATTCACACGAGAGAAATGAGTGATGAGATGGACTGGACCATAGTGGTAACCATACAATGCTCAAACTGGAGATGTGCTTTAAAAGGAAAACAAGCTGGGTACTGTCTCTGGATATCCAGAGACATCGTCCCCCTCAGCAACAACACACAATGGGGAGGGGGGGACTGACTGCCTCCTGTGCTATCCATAACCCCCAATCCCATGGATTGATCCAGTATACCCACCGAGGAAGATAGCCAGTGGATTGGAGACAGGGAGGAGGGAAATAGGGAGACCCAACATAATCTTTACTAATACAATCTATCTAATTTTGAACAATAAAGATACCAATTTTAAAAAGTAAAGCAAACTACTTAAGTATTTGATAATTAATTGAATATACAGTAGAAAAAGGAGAAAAATTAAGTATTATTTGAGGCTTTTGACCTAAGAAATTCAAGTTGCCATTAACATAACAGGCCAAAGACTTCATAACAAGCAGGTTTGGTTGAGGCGTACAAGGAGCTTGGTTTTGGATATAATAAATTTAAGATGTCTATTGAACATCCAAGGCAGTGTGGCCAATCAAAATTTAGAAGCAAGAACCTCTAGCTCTTGGGACAGTGTAAGTTAAAGATTACCTGTGGCCTTTACTGATTTTTATATTCATATTTAAAGCTGTCACAAATAATCCCCATGGGTCTCATTTGCTCTGT